>VMDO01000520.1:0-273213 GCA_007922755.1 Pedetes capensis | reverse complement strand
ATATATCCATTTCCTGTACTATCTTTGGGAAGTTTTCCTTGAGGATATCCTTTACTAGATTTTGAAGGCCTCTAGTGAATCTTTCTTCTCCTTCAGGGATGCCCTGAATTCTTAAGTTTCATTTTTTCATTCTATCTGAGTTCTCCTGGAAATATTTTTTTAATACCTTTATCATTGTTTCCATTTCTGACTGTTTGTATTTAAGTTCATTTATGGCATCTTCAGAATCAGAAATCCTCAGCTCAGATTCATCCAATCTCAACGAAAAGGATTCTTTAGCCGAGTTCAGTTCAGTTAACTTGGAGTGAGTTTCAAGGAGAGTTCCTTGGTTTTTCCTTGTCATTTCTAACTGGGATTATAGAATGGATTCCAAGTGAGATACCTTCTTTTCAAGGATTTCCAGGGTGCTTATGGTATTCGTTTTAATTTCTCTTAGCATGTTTATAACCATGACTCTGAATTCCAAATCAGATATCTCTAAGAATTGAGAGTCCTTGGAGTAATTTGTTGGGGGGCTTTGCTCTGTGGGGCCTTCAGATCCATCCTATCCCTTTGTGGTTTTTGAAGGTTTACTTTGTTTTCCCATAATATATTCTGGGAAGTAGAATTTGTCTCCCGTGAGTGCGCAGAACTTCTCCCTCTGTTTCCTTTGAGATTGTGTGGTACTGAATCTCTGGTGCTTATTTGAGCTTATAAACTGGCTATATTCTCGGCTTTTTGGTCTGTGTGGTTCTCTCTTTTGTCCACCAGCCCAACTCCAAAGGGGCTAAGGGCTAGGGATGTGATAGATTTTGTTTCTCCTCTGTAGGGTGAGAAAGTGGGGGATCTGGTGACAGAAGAGGGGGAAAGAGGAGGTAGAGGACAGAGGATAATAGAAATAACTGTCAAAATTAAAATTAAGGTTAAGACTTAAGGGTAAAATAATTAATACAAAGACACATATATAGCTTAAGAAAAAGAAAGGAGAATAGAAAGAGGGAAGAGAGTAAAACAAGAAAGGAAGAAAATAGAAATGAAAAAAAAAAGAAAGAAAGAAAACTCACGCATACACGCTCCCACCCACATATAAAGTCGCTTGTAGTCAGGTGCAGTGGTATACACCTGCAATCCCAGCGGTTTAGGGGGGCAGAGGCAGGAGGACCGCAAGCCCGAGATCACAGGCAGCCTGTGCAACCCAGCGAGACCCCCATCACAAAAAGTAAAAAATATGGGCTGGGGGCGCAGCATGGCGGTCCAGCACCTACAAAGCAAGCAGGCGCAAGACCCTGGATTCAAATCCCCAAACAAAAAGAAAAAGGAAAAGAAAAAGAAAAAAAGAAAAGAAAGAAAAGAATAAAACCCTTATATGTTCTTGCAGGTAGAATCTGCACTGTGGACACCCAGTTCCACTGGGTGAAGTTGATACTGCAGGAAGCAGTGCTCCCTCCAGAACTCAGGATGGCAGTGTTTTCACACAATCTGCAGGAGCAGTCCTCCTTAGTCTGTCTTAGTCTATAGAGATTTTGCCGATTACATAGAAAATGGCGGATTGCCCCATAATGTCCTGGGTTTAAGTGGGACACTGAATGACCAAAGAGATAGTTCCACGAAATATTCTGTGTCTATTGTATTGTTTGAGAGGCAGTGGAACCTGTGGGGTCCTCCCTGGAATTCTCCCTGTCCCATGTAGTTTGGGCGCCAATTCCCCAAATCAGAGATTTCTGGCCCTATATAGCATGGAGGGAATATGGCTGCTTTTTTTTTTTATTGCAGGGCTTTTTGCCCACTTGGGAGACCCCTTAGGAGGAGCAAATCCTCTTGTGGGCGGGATGATATTCAACCCCCGCCCCCCCGGGAGAGAATCTGTAGCAGGTCTGTCCATGTACAGCAATTGCGCTCGAAACTGCTCTTATTGTGTCTAATTGTCCCGCAAGGCTCTGCCAAAAAGGAGCACTATGTCCGTGTGGGGCTCAGCCGCCTCCAAAGACCTCACCTTTCTGCACAGTGCAGTGGGATGACTTAGGATCCCCTGCGGTGTGTCTGGGATCCAGGTGTATGTGTGCCCGTATGTCTGTGGAGATTGCGTCTGCACCACTGTCCTGCCACAATAGGAGGGAGAGAGCCGCGTTTCAGCTCTGGATGTGTACCGCTGGCACCGGTTCCCCAGTTCCCTCCACGTTTACTCCCCATACCTTCGAGTATCTGCTCTCATGGATCTGATCCCTATTTTCTCACATGGGGGACCTACAACAGCCCAGCATCTCAGGCTGCGGTACATATGCCGCTAAAAATGGTGATTCCGTGTGCCACCTCAAACTGACTCACCCAAAACTTGTAGTTGGTATCCTGTGGGCAGGGTGACAGTGTGATGTCAAGGTTGCACTCCATGTTGGGTCCGGCTCCCGTGGGTGTGTGTGCGAAGTCCCCCTCCGAGTCTCCAGGATTCTATCCTGCTGTCTGCATGATGGTGAAATGGCGGAATGGCGGTCCTGCTACTGACCTCTGTGTAGCTCCTCCGAAGCCAAATGCTTGATTTCAATGTTCATCCAGTTTCATACTCTATCTCCCAATCTAAACTATCACTGTTTCTATCTATTCAATGTGAGTTCTAAACCTCTAATCGAGGAGGCTTCCCTTTACTCTGGGACAGAAGGTGCGTGTTATCTCTCCGCCATCTTGCCGGAAGTCCAAAAATCGCTACATAGTATTTCATTGTAGAAATACACCAAAGTTTATCTATTCTGTTTGATATCTGTGTATCTTTCAGTTTTAGCTGCATGGACAATGCCATTATGAACATTCTTACTTTTTAGAAGAAGAAATGAAGACTTAGGGAAAAAGTACTTACTCAAAATAGCACAATAATTAAGCAACCCAAAAAGATCCCAAGAGGCCTGATTTCTCCTTTACTGATACAGGCTAGAAAGTCCACCTGAATCTTAACAGAAAGATTTTTGAAGCTAGACATGGTGGCAGATGCCTGTAATCCCAGCACTCAGAAGGTAGAAGCAGGAGAACTCTGAGTTGGAGGCCAGCCAGGGATACAGAGGGAATTCCAGGCTAGCCTGGTCTGCAGAGGGAGATCCGGTCTCAGAAAAACAAAAGATTTTTGAAATTCTGGCACAATAGAAAATCAAATTTTAGGTCTTAAATTGCAAATATTATTCCAAATATTATTGGTTCAGTTTACCACAGTCAATTAAAGACTTTTCAAATAAATTAAATCTTCCCCAACCTGTGGCATTCAATGAGATTGTTGATATTTAGGGTAGAAATATTTTTTTAT
Source organism: Pedetes capensis (assembly GCA_007922755.1). Classification (NCBI taxonomy): domain Eukaryota; kingdom Metazoa; phylum Chordata; class Mammalia; order Rodentia; family Pedetidae; genus Pedetes; species Pedetes capensis. The sequence goes on along the minus strand of VMDO01000520.1, from coordinate 269,948 downwards.
CTTTATTCTGCCAATACTTGCCTAATTTACAATCAAATAAAATTTTGACTCCCAGGTGAGAAATTGGGAATTCCATCAAAATATGGGCAGAGACAACAATCTCAACTCAGCAACAGGTAGCGTTCAAACCTCTGCATTTCTAAGTTAGGTGTTTGGAATTCAGAATCCATGGTCTCATAGAAATTATATACCTAGTGATCAGTTTTTCAGATCAATCTGCCTACAAAAGCCAACTTCACTCAAACATAAAAGTAGCATTAATTAATAATTTAGTCTTTAAATAAATAAAAACTTAAACTGGAATTATGGTATATAAAACTATTTCCTAACATCCCAATCATTTATGTTAATTCTTATAAACCAAGAGTTCCCCCTGCCTATCTCCCTGATTTTCTTTCAAATGCCTCTGTAACTGGCTTAAAGTTTTTTTTTGTTTTTTTTGTTGTTGTTGTTTTTTAATCCTTCACCAACACTCTTCATTTCATGTTCCCAGATCCTGGGCCATAGAATTCAGACCACAACTTATTCCTTAATTCCTATCCCTTAAGCCTTTGACATTTTTCACTGCTAGAAAACCCTTTGGATAAAGAGAATAGAGAAATAAGAAAAACAAATAGTAAAAAAATATAATAAAATCACAAGAAATCTTTAAAAGAAGTTGTTCTGTTTCTACTGAAAGGTATACTGGGTCAGATGGAATTGTTCTAAGCTCCTACTTTCATTGAATGGTCTTCTCTAGAACCCTTGCTCAATCCTTCTAGACTTTACATCCTAGGCTGGGCACTTCTCAGTACTGCTCCTTCTGTTAGAAAAGCTTCCAATTTCATTTCTTCTCATGTTCCTTTTTGTTTCTCAGTTATACTCTAAAACTAAAAGATAATGGGACATGTTGATAGCATGTCTCTTTTTGGCAGTACTAGAGAGTTGAACCCAAGCTCTTGAGAACACAAAGTAAGAGATCTACTACTGAGCTGCATCTTCCACCCCGTTTATTTAATTTTAATTTTTTGCTTTGAGACAGAGTCTCACTAAATTAAATTTTACAGGCTCTTTCTGGCCTCAAACTTGTGATCCTCCTACTTCGGCCTTTGAAACTGTTATTATAAGTGTGTACCATGGTGCCCAGCTCAATAACAACTCTTTAGGTACACAAAGAACTGAAATAATAGAAAGATGCAGCAAGAACGGCAGTCAGGTCATTAGGGCCATCATTAATGTGTAACTTAGTTATGTACAAGTTAGGGGTTATATACAAATGCTTTTGAGCAAAGGAATTGTTGTTGTTAGGTGCCATAGAGTCATGTCCAACTCATAGCAATCCTCATAGTTTTCAATGGCTGATTGTTTTGGGATTACCTTAGGAGTAGATTGCCACGTCCTTCTCCCATTTTTGCGGTGCTGGGAATGGAACCCAGGACCTCAGAGACCACAGAGCGGCACTCTACCAACTGAGCTAAATCCCAGCCCGAGGAAGGAATAGTTTTCCTTAATAAACCGAAACCAGACAAGTTTCCAGAAATGAGAAGCCTCTACCTTACCTATCACAATATAATACTACTTTGTTCTTCAAGGCTCACCTTGTCTTTCCAATAATTAGGCTGAAGATATATCCTAACTGTCTCTATACAACAAACACTAACCTCGGTATATCACAAATTGATACAACTCAGCACATCAAAAAGCTAACTCTAATTTAATGCAATTCTTTTACCTACAAATAGAGATATCAATTTCTATTTAGTCAGTGATGAAAAATAAAAAGACAAGAACTATTACAGCCTTAAAAATCCAATGGAGAAGATGGCAAATGTCTCTAAAAGCCAAAAGAAACCTAAAAGTCATAAATCCCTTCCAAGAATTTTTAGGCATTGGAATGATCAGTTAAGTTGCTAGATTTCAATGTATGAATGCTTTAAAGAGAGGAATGTAAGAAGGTAAGACTGTGCCATTCTGTTGATAAATCTTTAAACTAAGTACAATAGAGGCTAAAAACTACGATGAATTGCAATATTTAGACACAAATTATTGAACTACCTCATCTATGATGGAAGCTAACAACAAACTACCCACTTAAGTGTAGCAACGTAAAGATACTATGTCTAAAAGTAATTTGAGCTAACTTGATAGAAGCAACTAAGTACCCCATCAGAGAGCTGTCAATCTATATACAGTTAAAATTACCTTAACCTACACACTATTATTTTACATAAGCTGATACTAGTTCTACTACTTACTGCATGACTTTCAAAAATTATTTAACGTCTCTGGGTCTCAATTTCTGCACAGACCTGAAAATGGTACCTCCTTCAGGACTACTGTGAGAATTAAATGACAAGGTAAACAGTTTTGTACAGCTTCAGGAACAGAGTAAATGTTCAATAAAAGTTAGCTACTATTATTTTCTCCATATTCACACAAAAGTTACTTGAAGTCACATCCATGGCTTATACTACCTTTGAAACCTTCACAGACCCAGCAAAGTGCTAAACATCCAGTAAATATTTATTGAGTGAGGACTAATGGTATCTAGAACCTTGCAACTGAAAGAGATTTTAGAAGTCATCTGGAAGGAACAGTTTTGTTTAATTCAACAATGAGACTCACTGGGGATTGTCAAATCTTTGCTCAAATATGTACAGAGCCAGAAACTTGGCATCTCAACAAATTACTAGAACATTCCTTTCGAAGATTTCATTGTATTGATTGATTACTGCCTCTCAAATTTTTTTTGAAAGGCTGAATTCACTAAGAAGGCATCATATATCAGGGGAAATCATACCAGAAATAAACACTAAAAGGAAATAATTATTCAACATTTAACAGAGAAATCCTGTGCCCAGATGTATAAATTATTCAATTCAACATACATTAAATGTTCATGAGAAATTAAAATGAAGATTCTGACAAGTTAGGTCAGAAAATCCTAATACTATACTTACATATGCTTTGGCATATACATAAGTAATACAGATTATTATAAAGTCTGGGCTCTTTCCAACCCCACTACATAGCTTCTCAATAATTCCATGCAATTTTATTATGTCTATAAAAGAAAAGCATACAAAACTACATCACATTTATTATTGTTCTGTGTAGCTAGACTCCAAGTTACCACTAGCTAGCAAAAAAAAAAGCTACATTGTGAAAGAGAAAATTATCAGTTTCTGTAAGAGTAGCAAGGAAATTCCAGACCTGGATCTGTATATCATCAATTATTTAAATTTTAAAAACCAAATTATATTTTTAAATGTTTGTTCATTAACAATGTAATGGTACAACTAAAAAAAATCCATCAGGCTCCATGAGGGTCCATAAAAGCTGAACTCAAATACCCTCTAACTCCTGCCCACTGAAATTCACAATACTGTAACATGCAGAGAAAAAAAAGGGGGCAGAAAACCAGTCACCATTTATAGGATACTCCTCTATAATAGCCTACAGCCATAGCACTGTGCCATTTGATCCCATCAAATCTCGGAAACTAAGCAGGGTCAGGCCTGGTTAGTACTTCGATGGGAGACCGCTTGAGAACACCAGGTGCTGTAGACTTGGGAGAAGGACCCAGCAACCCCCTCCCCAAAATCAATCTGCCATTGAAAACCTTATGAATAGCAGAGAAGCACTGACAATAGTGTTTCACCTGTTGTACATAGAGTCCCTATGAGTCGGATACCGACTTGAGGGCACCTAACAACAACAACAAGTAATATCTAGAGCAAGGAAGGTGGGTCAGCATAAAGGATTAAGAAAAAGGTTTTAATGGTCAGAAAGCACTGAGTTCTCCAGTGCTTCCTAACTCTGTAACCCTGGGCAAATTACAACTTAACTTTCCCTACCCAAACCTTACCTCACTGTGGTATCACATGAAATGATGCCTATAGCACAGTTACAATGCCTGACAGAAGATAAACATATTGCACTCTGATACTAAGTCTCAGACACCAAGTAGCTGTTTTACTTTCAATTCTGATACTCACTACCTGGAATTAGCATCAGATCCCACAAGATAAAGAGCAAGGCCGCCAACAAAACTGTTTTTACTTTAGATGCCTCCAGGCTCTCCACACTAATGTCCCACTTGGCTCTAAATTCAGGAGTTCCCAAAATCTTTCTTCAAGTTCAGTAATCTGCTACAGCCCACACAAATCAGTAGAAGTTACATACTTAAACAATCAGTTTTAATACAAAGGATAGAACTCAAGAACTACCAAATAGAAGAGATATACAGGCCAAAGTCCAGGGGAGAGAGAGGGGGGCACCAGAGCCTCAATAGTTTGTCCTCAAGAAAGCCAGGTGTCACTTGTCTAGCACATTAATGAGCTCACCATTGTTCCAGGCTTTTTATATCGAGGTTCATTACCTAAAAGACTGAACTCAATAACCAGTTCCTCTTCCCTCTCCAGAGACCTCAGAGACCAAGGGGGAGGGGCTGAAAGTTCTAAACTTCTCATTTTGGTCTTTCTGATGTGGACAGTCCCTCCACTGAAACTACCAAAGGGTCCACCCAGAGGTACCTCACTAGCATAAACTTAGGTGCAGTTAAAGGGACTCATTACGAATAACAAAAGATACCCCTATCATTCAGAAAATTCCAAAGGTTTTTAAAGCCCATTTTCAGGAACCAGAGAAAAATCAGTTATATTCTTTTAGAGTCAGGGTCTCTATGTAGCCCAAGCTGGCCTTAAACTCACCATGTCGCCCAGTCTTTGACTCATAATCCTTCTGTCTCAGCTTCTTGAGTGCTGAGATTACAAGCAAGAGAACCATCATACTCAGCCAAATATATTCTTAATAATATCACATAGTCAACAGAATCTATTACTTTAGAAACCCACTGATAGACTATTAAAATGCAAGTATAAAGATAAAGATTTTTAAAAACCTATCAAAAGAAGAAGCAATAGAAAAAAAGCTGGGGGAGGTTATCAAAGCTGTCTAGGAAGATTCAAGCCTGGAAAATTAATTGTTGTTAGGTGCCATCAAGTTGTGCCCAACTCATAGAGACCCTCAAAGGATTTTCAATGGCTGATTGTTTTTGGGATTGCTTCAGGAGTGGATTGCCATATCCTTCTTCCATTTTTGCAGTGCTAGGGATCCAACCCAGGTCCTCAGAGCGTGCAGAGCAACAGCCTACCAAGTGACATAAACCCCAGCCCAAAAGACAATTAATTAGACAGTAACAAACACATCCTGGAAGGAAATTGAATATGAAATTGAAAATGAATTTAGTTTTAGCCAAGTTGAGGCTAAAGGTAATATCCAGAGATTTCAGATGGACATTGGACAGAGGAGACCATGAGCTTAGAGATGTGAAAGGACAGAGCCACAATCAGTTGTCTGAATTACCTACACAGATAAGATCCCCATTCTGCCCCTCAAAAAGCTCTCACTGTTCCAAAAGGACATCAGCTAATGATGTCACATAGGCCAATATGTTCCCTACAAGACCAAAATAAAGTTACTCTATGCAGCACCAAATGTAAGGGTTGAACTCTAGAACATAATTCACTTTAATATTCTGGACTCCCAACAAAATGGTATCTAATTCTTAACATAAAGACTCAAAAAGAATCATATGACCAAGTGCCAAACAGAAATGCTGGGCTTTGTTCTTTGGTAGAAATGTACTATTTTATTTTCTATCAACAGAAAACATAATACATCTAACAGAAATGTTTACTTTTCAATGAAAAGGTTATGAAGCAAGCATAGCACACTTCAACAACACAGCATAAACAGGAACAACTATGATCAATTCAAAAAGCTGTGTCCAAATATGTGGAGCAAGATAAAAACCTCAAGTACGGAAAACATTACAGACTTACCCAGAGCTTTTATAGTCCTGCTTGTATAAAGTACATTCAGTGGCTAGAAACTGCTTTGTTAATTGCTCATGGGTTCAGAAGCATCACAGTTTATTATTGCCTGGAATGCACATCTCATCACATCCTTTTGTTGTCAGCTTCCCAGAAGAAAGTCCCAACTTGGTCTTTATAAGCCTGTGAATATGACAAATGGGGGAAAAAAGAGAAAGTAGAGTTTGTGGACCATGTAGTAAGCTAGTCACGTGGTTCATAGTGTAAATGAGTAGCAATGTAGCCGTGGACCTGAAATACTCAAGTACCACTGACTGGATTAATACCAAAGAAGCTGAAGACTGTGCTGGTCCTCCTGCTTAGGATGGGAATGCCACAACAGTAAGGTGAGAGCTCAACATATGTCCTATCACAACAGGTTCCAGGAAGAGAGTGAAGTGGAAATACCAACACAGATCAGTTCCTTGGAGCTGTTTCACGCTGAAAGCAACACCTCTCAACAGAATTTGAACAGCAAGGGCAAAGTCTGAGCCTAAGTCCCAAACAGGAAAGGAAGGAATGGGTAAGAGGAAGCTACCTCCCCCACAATCTTTTACCACATATATAACAAAAGAGAAGTTCTGAGATGTCCTAAACTTAATTACAAGGGCTAGAAGACAGAGAGGGGAAGAGATAAAGGGAGTTAATTGGTTAACAAGTAAAACCAACAAGAAGACTTTCACATTTTCATTTCACATTGAAATCTGGACTTGAATCCCATCACTGGCCATCCCCCCGGGGTCACCAGTGCCACAGTACACTATTTACACACAAGCTTTCTGGGCTATAATCTCCAACCAATCCAGAAGCAACAATTACTTCTCCTTATGGACTGCCCTCATATTGCAAAGCTTTCTCCACTTTTCATCATCACATCCTTCTTACCGATAGGAAAAGAAATTCCAATATAAACAATTTAGGCCTTCCTTCCCCAAACCCAAATTTTCCTTATTAAAAACACCCAACTCTTAGCTCTGGTCTCGCAGATTATTTCCAACTGGTATCTAACCTTGCTGCTGGTAGTTGCTAGAGCTTGTTCTGAGAGCTGGTCCTTTCTCTGTCCAGCATCTATAACAGCTCAATAAACCCTCTTATTTCAGAGAACACTCAGGTCTCAAGAGCTTTGGGTTTTCAACTTTCAAAGTCAGCTAGAGACCCAAGAACTTTCCTAAAGAAAGAAAACAGGCATGAAAACATTTTCACACTTCCCAGATCCTGATTCTAATGCTAAATTATAAGGACAACCTTTATTTTGCATAAAACTTTAAAATATTTGGTAGTCGGTAGACTGCTGCTTTTGTTTACAGTAGTACTTAACTTGCTTACTTCAAAATGAATTCTACTCAGTTATAAATACAAGTATCTGAAGCAGGACAGGAGGAAAATTGAAGGGGCATGAGAAGGAAAGAAGCCTTCACCCAGGATCTGATCTGGATCTCATCTGACAGAGTTAAAAATTCCAGCATAATCAAAAAGAAAACTGCTGTGAGGGCTGCTTGCATAGAAATATTATTTTTGGAGATATTTCTAATGAAAATGAAAATGTAAAAATAGCTATACTGAGGGTTGAAATGTATGTGACCTTTGAGTTTAACCTTGTTGTTGTTGTTAGGTGCTGTGGAATCAGTGTTCAACTCATAGTGACCCTACGTACAACAGATGAACCATTATTGTTACTGCTTCTCTGCTATTCCTAGGGTTTTCAATGGCTGATTGTTTTTTGGGAGTGGGTTGCTGGGTTCTTCTCCCAAGCCCACAGCACCTGGTGTTCCCAGGTAGTCTCCCATCCAAGTACTAACCAGGCCCAACCCTGCTTAGCTTCCAAGATCTGACAGGATTGGACACCACAGTGGTATGGCTGCGGACAAGTTTAACCTTACTTTCTCTATAATCTTGAGCTCCTTAAACAATCTCACAAACAAAAAAAAAATGGGCCATGTTTACAGTCAGCATATGCCTAGATAACTCTCTTATGATTTTTAATCTATAAACTTACGCAGTGTACCTCCTGGACCACTCTAGAGTTTTATTTTATCTTATTGGCACCTCCCTGAACCTTAACAATGTACCTTGTAAAGCCACAAAGTCTATACACATCCATTGTGAAGACATCAAATGGTTCTTTTCTTCCTTGAAAAGCCTCATTTTCACTCTCTGACTCATCCTGAAATTTATTTCAACAGGGAAGCCAAGGACCCAGCTTAACCTGAATGAAGATCCTGACTCGGATCAGGGTAGGCTGCAACTCTGGGCTGCATCTTTCACCATGCTTGACAGTATCTATCTAGGTATAGACTCCATCTGGTTTACAGAGGAAACTTTGCACTGAGGCTTATTTTCATTACCCTAAAGTAGCTGAGGTCTGTAGCCATAGCACCCTGGTAACCAATCCCACCTGGTCTGGGAAGCTAAGCAAGGTTAGCCTGGTTAGTCCTTGGATGGGAGATCACCTGGGAATACCAGGTGCTGCAGGCTAGAGAGAAGGACCTTGCAATCCACTCCAGAAACAATTCGCCATTGAAAACCCTATGAATAGCAAAGAAGCACTGACAATAATGCTGGGGATGGCATAGTGTCAGAGAGTGTTTTGTTCTGTTGTACATAGGATAGCTATGAGTCAGACCCAACTCAAGGGCACCTAACAACAACAACAACAAAGTATCTGGAAATGCCTTTGGCTTGAAACATTCCCAACTCACTCCCAATTACCTATAGAGCAGGCCAAGGTCTTCTCTTGGCCCAATGCTAATTTCCTCTAAGGATTCCTTCTTCTGACTCAACCAATTCACTTTTTTGTGTTTGTTTTTGAGGTGCTAAAAACCAAACTCAGGCGCTTGCATATACTAGGCAAATCCTCTACTTGAGCTATACCTCCAGCTTCCAATTCAAAAATTCTATCCCACCTTCACCATCACCCTCCACCTCCCTACAGCACCCCCCCAAAAAAAGTCTTTAAGGAAAACATTTGTAATTACTGAGCATCAGAGGGAAAAGACATCCTTCAGCCACCTTTCCAGCTCCACTCTCTTCTTCTATCAACTGATCTCTCTGCTCACCTTAATACTACCCCCGAAACTCTAGTGGTTATGCTTTGGTGTTAGGTGCCATGAAGGGCAAAATCCAGCTCTTTCAGCTTTCTACTCCCTGAAGAGTATGGCTAAATCAACCAATGTGCTTAGCAGCTCTATAGCTGTCCCTCTATTAGGAGCCATTCTCCACCTTTTTTTAAGGAAACAGACAGTAATCATTCTCTTAAGCCACATTTCCAGCCCTAGTGCTTCTTCCCAGTACAAAACAAAGCAGAGCAGGGTTCTCTCATACATGTTTACTGAATTGAATTACCCGGCTATGTCTGATTACCATATCAAACCTGACACTACCCTTTTTCAGAGCTGCAAGGATGCTGCATATTAAAATGTCTTCCTCCCCATAAATAACTACTGTCAGTTACTTCATTCCATTCTTTCCAATTATTGCCAGTGAAACTTACAACCCAATAACCAAGTGAAAATTTGCTTGATTTTTTTAAATTAAGAGTAAGAAACTAAGTTGCAGGAAAGTAAAATTAGCTGCTTACATCCTTTCAATAATAATGGTGGGAGGATTGCTGGGGGGGGTTGAACCCAGGGCCTGGTACATATTTTGCAAGGGCTCTACTACGGAGCTGTAATCCCAGTCCCTTTGTTACTTATTTATTTTTAATCTTGGACAAGATGTCACTAAATTACACAGGCTGCCTCTGGCCTCAAACTTGTCATCCTCCTGCCTCTGGCTCCCAGTTTCTAGGATTATAGGCTTGCACCACTATGCCTGGCATAATAGTATTTAAAAAAAAAAAAAAGAGTTCTTAGGTTGTGAAAAGTGTGTTACTTGCAATATCGCTTTCATGTGGGTTTTGTGTGTGTGTGTGTGTGTGTGTGTGTGTGTGTGTGTGTGTGTTGTGTTGTTTTTTGGTTTTGGGGGTTTTGATTTTGTTGTTGTTTTGGTTTTTTTGAGACAAGGTCTCACTGTGTAGCCCAGGCTAGCCTGAAATCATGACTCTCCTGCCTCTGCCTGCTGGGATTACACCATTCCCAGTGTGCAACAGCTTTTAAACCCTTAAAATAACTAAGGAAAGAAAATAGACGAGATACAATGAGAATATAGACTTAGGTTAAAAAAAAAAAGTTAATTTCCATGGTGCAAATCAACAACAGCAAGTATCAAAGCCAGGATTCAAGCCTAGTCAAACCAAATTCAGAGCTCAAGCTCCGCTTCCCACTTGTCTCCACTCCCTGACCCTGCTAGAAAGTAACTGTGGAAACTAACTGGAGGGCCTGGATTTCTATGGGGGGGGGTAGTGGGGATACCCCTCTTCTTCCCCACTGAGATGGTATCAGAGAAGTCCTAATAGACAGTCAAGGCTTTCACCTTGACCTGCCCAAAGGTAAAAAGGCTCTCTCTCCCAGTGGTGTCAGCAAGTGTCATGTGGGGAAGAGTTATGAGATAGGATCAGATCAGTCCAGGCCTAGGGGCCTAGAGAGAAGCTAAACTCCCTCCCCTGCCCAAAAGTAACAAGGAGTCCTGCTTTTGTTTGTCAATGGACCAATTTCTCATAAGAACAAAGTAATAGGACTCACTCGAAATTAAATGTATAATTTGAATAGCCCTTTAACTACTGAGGAAATTGAACACATAATTTCAAACCTTCCAAAAAAGAATTCTCCTGGCCCAGACTGTTTCATCAGAGAATTCTATCAAATGTCTAAAAAAGAATTAAAACCATTTCTACATAATATCTCCCAGAAAACAGAAGATGAACTGGGAGTGGCTCTCAATTCCATTTTATGAAGACAGTATGACTCTAAGGCAAAAACCAAAAAGAAAGTATGAGAAGATTGCAGACTGATACCCAAATACAGACAGAAAAATCTTTAACAAAGTATTAGAAAAAGAACTTAACAATATATGAAAAATTCAATTTAAAGTTGCAAAACTTATTCAATATTTAATACTCAGTCCATAATATTAAGAGGTCAAAGAAAAAATAATCACATGATCATACCAGTCAATACAGAAAAATGGTTTTTGAAAAAATTCATTACTTACTGTGATGGTTAACCTTTATTATCAACTTGAGTGGATTGAGAAGCACCTAGAAGATTAGTAGAGCATACCGCTGATTGTCTATGAGGATATTTACAAAAAGGATTAATGGGGAAAGACCTGTTCTCAATGTGAAAGACACCATCCCATAGCCTGGAATAAAATGAAGAAAAGGAGAAAGCCTGCAGCACAGACCTTCTCTCTATCCCTCCTTCCCAGCTGCCATAAATTGAACAGCTCTACTCCCCCATGGCCTTCTGTCACAAGGTACTACTGCCTCATCACAGGCCCGGAAACATGGAATCAGCCTCCCGTGGACTAAAACCTCTGAAACTATGAGCCAAAATAAATCCTTCTTCCCTTAAGTTGTTCTGTCAGATATTTTATCACACTGATTTAAAAAAAGCTAACACAACTACTCATGAGAAAAACTCTCAGGGGGAAAAAAAAAACAAGAATAGAGGCAGGTGTGGTGGTACATCCCTATAATCCCAGGGAATCAAGTAGCAGAGGCAGAAAGATCCCATAATTTAGTCCGCATAACTTAGTAAGACCCTGTCTCAAAATATAAAATGAAAAAAGGAGCTGGAGGTACAGCTCAGTAGTAAAGCACTTGCAAAGTATAATGAAGACCCTGGGTTCAGTCTGCCAGTACCAAGGAAAGAAAAAAGAAGAAAATATTTTTTTTTAAAAAATAACAAATTATTTACTCAACTAGATAATGTTGTTGTTGTTGTTGTTAGATGCCATCAAGTCATGTCAACTCATAGCTTCTACAAACACCCTATAGCAAACACTACTACACGCAATGACATAAGACCAAATGCATAATGCATTCTCCTATTACCAGAAACAAAACAAACATGATTTACCACTCTCATTAAATGTAGTACTGGATGTTCTAGCCTATGCAAGAAGGCAAGAAAAGGAAGTCATACAGAAAAGAAAGAAATCATAATGTCCCTATTTTTAGATGACACGATGGCTTATATAGAAAATTCCAAGAAGAGTACCTGCAAAACCTCCTAGAACTAAGTGTGTTCAGCAAGGTTACAGATACAAGATAAACATTAAAAAATGAACTGTATTTCATGTGAACAAACAGCCTACAGGATGGGAGAAAAGTTTTGCAAATGATATGTACAATAAATGACTTGTATCTGGAATACTGTATATAAAGAATTCCTACAACTTGATAATAAAAGCAAGTAATTCAATTAAAAATGGGTAAAAAAGCTGAATAACAGTTCTCCAAGGAAAATATGCAAATACAAATAAGCACATAAAAGCATGCCTGACATAATTTGCCATCGGGGAAACACAAATCAAAACCACAATGAAATAGCACTTTACATCCACCAGAATGACTTAACTTATCCAGAATGGCTGTAATCAAACACAAATAACAATTGGTATGGGTGAAGAGAAACGAGAACCTTCAGACATTGCTGGTGGAACAGTAAAATCATACAACCACTTTGGAAAACAGCCTGATAGTTCCTCAAAAAGTTAAATATAGCTACCCTATGATCCAACAATTCTACTCTTCAATATACACACAAGAAAAATGAAAACATTCACCTAGACAAAACCTATGCATACATGTTCGCAGCAGCATTATTAATAGCCAATAAGTAGAAATAATTCAAATGCCCATAAACTAATAAATGGATAAATATGGCATATCCATATAAAAGGTTATTTGGCCAGAAAAAGAATTAAGTACTGTTACATGATACCACATGGGTGATCCTCGAAAAATTATGCTGAGTGAAAGCAACTAGTCACAGAAGACCACATATTGTATGATTCCACTTGTACAAAATGTCCAAAATATGCAAATATAGAGAGAGAAAGTAGATTCGTGGTACCTAGAGCAAAGGAGGGTTTGGAAGAGGGGAGGAGAATGAGGTATCACTACTTATGCCTGCAGCCATAGCCCCGTGGCATCCGATCCCGTCAGATCTCAGAAGCTAAGCAGGGTAAGGCCTGGTTAGTACTTGGATGGGAGACCGCCTGGGAACACCAGATACTGCAGGCTTGGGAGAAGGACCTGGCAACCCGCTCCCAATAATCAATCTGCCATTGAAAACCCTATGAACAGCAGAGAATCACTGACAATAGTGTTTCACCTGTTGTATGTAGGGTCGCTATGAGTCAGATACCGACTCGACAGCACCTAAACAACAACTTATGGATATGGAGTTTCTTTGGGGTAACGAAATGCTTCTAAATTAGTTGTAGTGATTGATTATACAACTCAGCGAATACACTAAAAGTCATTGAATATGATATCCCCATCTGAATGCAGCTGTGGAAATGGGCAAACATTCTAAAATTCATATAGACTTGCAAAGAACTCAGAAGAGACAAAGCAATCTCGAAAAAGGAGAATAAAACAAAACTCACATTTCCTGTTTTCAAAACTTATTACAAAGCAATGGTAATCAATATAGTATGGTACTGACATAAAGACGTGCATATTCATCAGTGGAATATAAGTAAGAGTTCAGAAGTTCATGTGTCTATGCAACCACCATATGGCCCAGCAATTGCACTTCCAGATATTTATCCTGGTAAAGTGAAAATTCACATGGACAAAAAACCTGTACACAAATGTTCACAGTGTCACAGAGGGTGAGAGATGAAGCCCATACCCCTGCCACCTAGCCTGAGGAATTTCCCCCCCCGCCCCGGACCTTCCCCAAGTGAAAACGTAGTCCTTGGCTCTGTCTCAGAAAAAGAATTTTCAGGACAAGAGTCAAAGTGTGAAACAAAGAGTTTTATTAAGTAAAGATAAGAGGCAGTACCCCCACTTGTTTGTCAGTTTGTCATACTGTGGGGGCTTATCTGTTGCTAAAAGCTATGCCATCAGTATTTTAGATACCAGCAGGGTCATCCATGATGGATAGATTTCAGCTAAGCTTCCAGACTAAGACAGACAAGGGAGAAGGACTCAGTAGCCCACTCCCAAAACAATTAGCTGTTAAAAATCCCATGAATACCAGAGAAGCACTGTCAGATATAGTGCCAGAATCAAAAGAAGATGGAAGGAACACACAGAGTCATGATACCAAACAGAACTCATGGATGAACAACGATTTCAGGAGGTTGTATATATTACCAGGAATCGGTTGTACTGAAGGAAGAAGTAGAAGCTACCTTGAAGGCACTGGTCAAACACAAGGCTCCAGGAATCTATGGAATACCAACTGAGATGTGTCAACAAACATGCAGCACTGGAGGTGCTCACTTGTTTATGCCAAGAGATTTGGAAACAGCTACCTGGCCAACTGACTGGAAGATATCCATATTTGTGCAGCTTCCCAAGAAAGGTGATCCAACCAAACACATAAATTATCAAATGATATCATTAATAGCACACACAAGTAAAATTTCACTAAAGATAATTCAAAAATGATGGCAGGAGTCACAGGGAACTGCCAGAAAATTAAGCCAGATTCAGAAGAGGGCGTGGAACCGGGGACATCATTACTGATGTCAGATGGATACTGGCTGAAAGCAGAGAACACCAGAAAGAAGTTTATCTATGTTTTATTGACTATGCGAAGGCATGTGACTGTATGGATCACAAGAAATTATGGATAACATTGTAAAGGATAAGAATACCAGAACACTTAACGGGACTCATTAGGAATATGTACATCGACCAGGAGACAGTCATTTAAACAGAACAATGAAACACTATTTGATTTTAAAGTCAGGAAAAGTATGTGTCAAGGATGTATCCTTTCACAGTACCTATTCCATCTCTATGCTGAGCAAATAATCCAGGAAGGTGGATTTAAAGACATCAGGATTGGAGGAAGATTCATTAACAACCTACATTATGCAGATGACACAACTTTGCTTGCTGAAAGTGAAGAGGATCTGAAACATTTATTGATGAAGATCAAAGAACATAGGCTTCAGTATGGATTGCATCTCAACATCAAGAAAACAAAAATCCTTAAAATAGGGTCAGTAAAAAACTTCATTCTGTTGTACATAGGGTCGCTATGAATTGGACCTGATTTGACAGCACCTAACAACAACAACAAGAGACAGTGCACACTTCAGAGTGAAGCTTAGGCACTCATGGTACAATTATGTTTACAGATTAAACAAAGCTTAAAACTGAGTTTAAAAATTAAGTAGAGTCAAAATTTACTAAAAGAAAAGGCAATATAAGCTAGTTTACCTATTCCTATTATCCTAAAGAATTTTGTTTTGTAAATTAAATTGTAAGGTGATTTTATGGAGTGTAGTGTTTAGACTTGGGCATGGTAGATCAGTGCTAATAAGGTTAAGCTCAAAGGTCATAAGCATAGTTCAGGAGTTAAGTAAGCATAGCCTATTTGTTACTTCTAACACTCTTGTTTGAGACCCCTTAGGGAAATGAACATTGTCTCTATGTCGGCAAGCTTCACTGTTCTCCCACGGGAGTTGTGAGCAGCTTCCTTGAGTTAAAGCTGTTGAATCTCACCCAGCAGGAGATGTCATTGGATTCCAGAGTAAGGGGCTTCTCTCCTTTCCCACGTCCCCCAAATTTGCCAGCTTAGCCATTAGCAGGCAGTATGGAGAAAAGGGGAATGAAAATGGCTCCTACCATTCAGCCATGACAGATGAAGCCACATGGGGGAAACTTTACAAGACATGGGATCCACCTATAGGTCCTACACCCTAATTCAAACCATTGACCCATTTACAAAAGACAGACCCTAAACTCATGTCATACTAGGCACCCAGAGTTGGGCACTTAGGGCTGATTTCACACTGGACATGCCCTAGTTTGAATAAAAATACATGAAACATAAACTTAGGCTTTCTCTCTTCCACCCTTCCTCTCTTCTCCTAGCCCTCTGCTCTTCTTTCTCTCCAGCAATCACACACACACACACCTCTTCCTTCCCTCAGACCCACCTTCTTTTCTGTCTATTCAAGACACTTTTCCTTCTAAAAGGCTGCTTTACTCTCCTATTCTCTGGCTTCTTTACTTTTGTTTGGAGAATAGAAATATCCTTATGCCAAGTCACCCTAAGAACAGAGATTTTTCCAATTTGCTTTCTAGGT
This sequence comes from Pedetes capensis, assembly GCA_007922755.1. Lineage (NCBI taxonomy): Eukaryota > Metazoa > Chordata > Mammalia > Rodentia > Pedetidae > Pedetes > Pedetes capensis. Next base: position 253,935 of record VMDO01000520.1, on the reverse strand, counting down.
ATACCTAAGCTTCTCCAAGTGTCTTAGTTTTTCTATAATTATTCCTTAAAGGTGTGCTATCTTTAATAAACCTTATAGGGGTTTAGCTCGGTTGGCAGAGTGCTGTTCCTCAGTCTCTGAGGACCTAGGTTCGATCCCCAGCACTGGAAAAACATGAGAAGGATGTGGAAATCCACTCCTGAAGCAATCCTGAAACAATCATTCATTGAAAATCCTCTGGGGGTCGCTATAAGTCGGACCAAACACTACCTAACAACAACAACAACAACTTCTGTGTCAGGCATAAGTTCTTTTATACACAAATACAAGGACAGAGGTTTTGCTACCAGGCCTACCTACTAACACTCTCACCAGCTCCCTGTAATAAATATCCTAGTTGTAATGCTATGCTATCATTCTGCAGGGGCTGGGATTTAGCTCAGTTGGTAGAGCACCACTCTGCAGTCTCTGAGGTCCCAAGTTCAATTCTCAGCACCACACAAATGAGAGAAGGACATGGCAATCCACTCCCAAGGCAATCCTGAAACAATCAGCCATTGAAATGATTGACCCTGTGAGAGTCACTATGAGTCAGATATGACTTGACAGCACCTAACAACAACAACAACATCATTCTGTAAGATGTTACCACTGAGAAAAACTGGGTAAAGGGTACAAGAGATTTCTTTGTATTATTTCTTATAACTGCAGTGACTCTACAATTACCTCAAAATAAAACATCTTAGGAAAAAGAAAAATAAAAAAACACAAAGAAATCCCTAAACATTGCTATATAACAAATCCATATAAACAGAGAACATTACTATTTCATTTTTATTTTTAACTTTTTTAATTTTTCTTGTTTTTTTTTTAAGAAAGGTCTCACTATGTTGCCCAGGGTGGTCTCAAACTCATGATCTCCAGTTATCCTCTTGCCTTAGCCAGCCAAGTGCTGGAAATATACGCACATGCCACTGTGCCAGGCTCTGAATATTACTATTTTTTAAAAAGAGATAGGAGGGAGGGATAGAGAATAAGAGAGACTTTTTTCCATAGGTAATTAATGGGGTTTCTTCGCCTATAAAACATAGATTAACAAATAATACTATAGTAACCTGAAATGAGTCTCAAAATATATACCTACATCCTACCAAGGCAGTGTGTAGATAGCTTCCTCTGGGCTGGAGATGGACTATAAGTAGTAATTGCTATTTTGGCCATCCTGACAAGGATACCCAGATTGACCTGTGGACCTTGGCAGACTTAATCTTTGCAACAAAATGGGTCAGAACTATACAGTTTGGCTAGGGTTATTATAATAGTAATAGAAGTATCGATATTCCCTCTGGAGGAGGAAAGAAAGGGGTCAGAAGACCCTCACTGGACCTCCAAAGATCCCCCCCTGAGGTGCCAGTCATTAGTTGTCCCTGCCCCAATTGCTTGTGTTGGTAGGTTATATAAGAGATAAAGGGCTGGCCGAGGGTGGTATTTAATGATGGTACAGGTCCTAGGAGTCATCTTGGTGGGGACATTTGGAGGAATTCCTTCCCTGGGTAGAGCTGTCTGTGAGTCACCCGATGCCCCTTTTAAGACAATTCCAATAAACTCATAGTTCACAAAGTTTAACATGCTCTGCCTTTGGTCTGTGCCCCCTCAGACCTTCACGTAACAGGTGTCCCCTCTAACCACTCTTATTCAATACACGGCCTAACATCTCAGCCAGAGGAGTCAGGCGAGAGAAAGAAACAAAGGGGATATGAAGAGGAAAGGAAAAAGCAAAGCCGTGCCTCCTCACAGGTGACGCGCTCCTGTACTCGAAAGACCCTAAGACTCCACCAGAAAACTCCTAGACGTGACAGACACTTTGGGCAAACCAGCAGGATGTAAAAATCAGTAGTTTCTCTATACACCAATGACAAACTTGCTGAAAACAAAAAATCCAGGAAAACAGTCCCATGCACAGCACCCTCAAAATAACAAACAAATAAGTAAATAAGATACCTAGGTAAAAGACCTCTACAATGAAAACTATCACACACTGAAGAAAAACACCGAAAACAACACTAGAAAGTGAAAAGACATCCCATGTTCATGGAGCAATAGAATTAATACTGTGAAAACAGCCTTCTGTGGCATCCGATCCCATTAGATCTCGGAAGCTAAGCAGGGTCAGGCCTACTTAGTACTTGAATGGGAGACCGCCTGGGAACACCAGGTGCTGTAGGCATGGGAGGCGGACCTGGCAACCCACTCCCAAAAATCAATCTGCCATTGAAAACCCTAGAAATAGCAGAGAAGCACTGACAATAGTGTTTCTCCTGTTGTATGTAGGGTCGCTATGAGTCAGATGCTGACTCGATGGCACCTAACAAAAACAACACAGATTCAATGCAACTGCCATCAAAATTCCAGTGACATTCTTCACACAAATAGAAAAAAAAACCTAAAATTCATATGAAAACACAAAAGACCTGAATAGCCAAAGCAATCCTGAGCAAAAAAAGCAATGTTAGAGGTATCACAATACCCAACTTCAAATTATATTAGAGCCATAGTAACAAAACAGCATGTTAGTGTCATAAGAACAGACAGGCAGACCAAAAGAATAGGACTCAGAAATAAATCCATGCAGCTACTGCCATCTGATTCTTGACAAAGATGCCAAAAACACATAGAAAAGATAGCCACTTTAACAAACTGCGCTGGTAAAGCTGGATATCCATATGTGGAAGAATGAAAACTAGATCCCTACTTCTTACCCTATACAAAAATCAAATCAAAATGGATTAAAGACCTTAATGGAAATATAAACACCTAGCATCTCCTAGAAATGTTATAAAGAACAAATAAATATGTAGGGAAAAGGCCCTTGTGAAGTCTGAAGTACAACTGCAAATGAGAAAATCAGACACAATTTTAGAGTTCTTAATTCAAAATAAGAATATAGCACCATTCATTTTTGAGAGTTCATTTTGAGAAATTCTCGATAAAACAAAATATACATAGCATTGGGAACAATTACATCCTATATAAACTCAGTTCTCCCTGAAGACTAACTCACTCAATAGACAGGAACTGTTCATCACAGTAGCTACAAGAAGAGTCAATAGTAATTAACTCTGACTTCTAATATATTCTCTAAAGGAAAGAGAAGCTAAATTGTCCTGGTTTCAATACTACCATAAATAAATTTGGCAAAACAAGGTTACTCTGGCACTGCCTGGGCTACTACGGATTATTTCAATCCTGCTTCACTTCTCCTCTTTCATTCTTAGAGAACAAAGCAGACATAATTCTTCCTTTAACCAACTGATCTTACTGGACAATCATGTTTAAAATACAACTTAAGTTTAGCCAGGTGTGGTGGTTCATGCCTACAATCACAGTAGGCAGGAGACTGAAGCTAGAGGATCGAGAATTCCAGGCCACCCTGGGCTACAGAACAAGACCTTGTATCAAAAAATAAAAATAATAATAAAATAAAATGAAAGAACAGAGAACAAGAAAAAAAGGAAAGGAAGAAATAAACCTGGTAATATATTCTTGCTGAACTTCAGGATATAATAGAGCATGCAAGAGTATTAAAAGAGTATAAAAACAATTATGATAATATATTAAAGGAGAAAAAACAAAAAGGATATCCCATTTAAAACTCCCACCTCATAGATAGTCACCCTAAGCATCTATAGGAAGTTAACATTCAGCATGGGATGTACAGAAACTTTGGAACTAACTTGTACTCTTTTCAAATAATCCCTTACATTTAAAGCCAGAAAAGCCCAGTATAATTCAAATTTACACTCTGGTAAAACAGGCCTGAAAGCAGGGCAGCTAAAGGCAGAGACTCTGAAAATGACTCCATGTCATTTATTTCTTTGGGCCTCTTTGTTTCCTCATCAGTAAAATAAGGATAGCAGTGTGTACCACACAGCAGTAGTTGTGATTAAAGGTGTTCAAACTTTAAGCACTTAGAACAGTAAGTAATAAGTACTCCATAAATATTAGCTATTATCTCATAAAAGGGTCACCATTACCACCTAACTCTTAACTCTGTCCTCATCACCAAGCCCATAGTGAACATTTACAAAAATGTTCAAGTACAAAAACATTTCAGAGTTCAAGTTACTTTCCATCATTTTCTCCCTAACTCCATACAGGTAAATTTTTATTAAAGGTGACACAATATAAAGACAAAATAACTAAGAAAGTGTCTGTATTATAACAGGACAGCAGAAATAGTAAGAGCCACAGCCAAAGCTGCTTTCCGTAAGGTACTTAAACATTCCTGTGGCGAAAGCCTCCTGAAGCAGAGTTAGAAATAATGTTTTCATGCCACGCTGCCAGGCAAGGAGCCATAAGAATGGCTGCCACCACCATGTTCTCTTCCCTCATCATTTTCTCAGTCCCATCTTTCATCCAGCATTTCTGTTCTTTGTGACACCATAACTAGAAACCAGCTCACCAACATGCTATCCAACAGTTCTCCCAAGGGTATTGTCTATACTTACAAGTGCAAAACAGATGTGATTGCTTGAGATAGAAAACTTGGGGTAGCATAAGTATTCCCTTTATCTGCATGCCTAGAACAGTACTCCACTTTCCTAAAGAAGTCAACAAGTTTTCAGAAACTTGTATGTAAAAGACTGCAGATAGAATGGTTAATCATCTATAGTCAGTTTTCAGTGATAGTCTGTCCTTCTAATGGTCCTTCTATTTGTCTCTCCAGTTTTCACAGCAGGATCCTCACTGCCCTACTGATACATGGAGATGTCTAGGGAGAGGTGGGACTAAAGGCCTTTTTTGGGCATTACTTCACCCTTGCTGTTTGCTGCCTGCTGCTCCAGAGTCTCATCAAAGGCTTTTCTTGGGTCCATTATTACATTCAAAACCTTGCAGCCACAGGAACTGCAGCATACCCTTATTATCCAAGAGTAATTGGTGGAGCATAGGAAAAGGCCAAATGGTGATTTCTCTTGAACAAGGACCACATTTCAGAATGATGAAAAAGAGTCAATTAGAATATTCCTGGAAAATGAAAAAGTCAACTTTCCATGATGTATCATGTTATTATATTAACTAGAATCTAGGTTAGACCTGCAAATATGCACTTAGTTCTTAGAACAAGGAACTAAAAAATTGGTGGAGGGCTTGGGGCATAATTTGGTAACTAAATATAAAACAGGATGATATGAAAAGCTTCGAATCCACATTTGCCTTTTGCAAGACAATTAACTAAAAGTCATTTTAGGGGAAAAAAATCAGATTTTTTTTTTTTCTCCTGGAACCTCACATACTCTTTTCAAATTCTTTTAAAGTTCTTTTCTTCTTGGACATGGTAGTACTCACCTGTAATCCCACCACACTCAGTGGGGAGGCTGAGGCAGAAGAATTACCAAGTTAGAGGCTGTTGTTGTTGTTGTTAGGTGCTGTCAAGTCGGTATCCGACTCATAGTGACCCTCACAGGGTTTTCAATGGCTGACTGTTTCGGGATTGCCTTGGGAGTGGATTGCCAGGCCTTTCTCCCATTTTTGCAGTGCTGGGAATTGAACTCGGGACCTCAGAGACTGCAGTGCAGCGCTCTGCCAACTGAGCTAAATCCCAGCCCAGTTAGAGGCTAGCCTGGGCTATAAAGCAAGATGCTGTCTCAAAAACAAAACAAAACAAAACAAAAAAAAAACAAGATTAAAAAAACCCACCTCTCTCATCTCAACCATCCTGGTTTTCCTCATCAAGTAACCTGGTTTAACACAGTCATATTATTACTGGCATTTTTTGGTTTTTTGATTAAGGAATAGCATACCTAAAAAATTGTATAAATATTTAAGAAATGTCAACCTATGTATCACATTTCAAAGTTGAATTATAGTAGCAATGTGTAGTATGATGCTCACTCAAAAACCTGGCATTAATCAAACGAATGCTATACCACCATGCAACAGAAAGGACAGTCAAAGAAAATGGAAGAAGCACAGTTGGAGGACCACAACAACATTTTGAAGTGGTATTTGAAATTCAAAAACATTACAGAAGTACAACAATGGAGGTGTGAGTATACAACAAAATTTCCAACATGCCTAACAACTGAATCCATTCATGGTAAGTTTGAGAGGCATGGTATTGTATGAGATGTACACAAGGGAAGATCTGGGAGGCATAGGACAGCATCAAGTCTTGCTTCATGTGCTACAATATTGAAACAATTTACAAGTCTGGCACAGAAGTCTACCAAACAATGTACACATGAGATAAGAGTTGGCAGAACAAGGATATGACACATTCTTAAAACAGGAAAATGCAAAGTTTTCATCCCAAAATGTGTATACATTTTTTGGCACCCTCTGTATATGGTAAGGTTCACAAATCTTAAATGTACCACACAAACATTTACATATTCATATACCCATCCCAAGATATAGAATATTTCCAACATCCCAGAAGGCTCCTGCATGCCCCTTCCCAGTGATTACCACCAATATCCTAGTCGCCACTATTCTGACTTATATCATCAAGTAGTTTTACTTGTTTCTAAACTTCATTTAAGTACAATCATGTAGTATGCAATCTTATGTCTTCCTTATTATGTTTATGACATTCATCCATGTTGATATATGTATTTGTACTTCATTCTCTTTTATTGTTTTTGTAGTGTTTCATTTTATAAATATAGTCACAATTTATTAATCCATGTTGCAGCTGATGTACATGTGGGTTGTATACAATTTGGGGTTATAATGAATGATGATGCTGTGAACATTCTTTTTAGTATAGATGTGCATTTGTTTCTCTTGGGCATACTTAGGAATGGAGTAGCCAGATCATGGGTAGGAGTGGACACTGCCACAGTTTTCCAAAGTGACTGTACGTACCATTTCACACTCCCACCAACATTTAAGAGCTTCAGTTGATCAACATCCATGCCAATAGTGGCACTGATCATCTTTTAACTTTAGCCATTCCAGAAGATATACGGTAGTATTTCATTATTGTTTTAATTTGTATTTCCCTGTTGACTAATAATCCTGAATATCTTTTTATATGCACACTGGCCATTCTGAGTTCCTGTATTTGAAAGTACCTATTCAAATGTGGGGCTTAGTGGCCAATTCCTGTAATCTCAGCACCTGGGAGGCTGAGACAGGAGGATTTGAGAGTTCAAGGCTAGCCTGGGCTACATAGTGAGTTCTAGTCTAGTCTGGACTATACAGTTAGACCTTGTCTCAAAAAAAAAAAAAAATAGCCGGGCGCAGCCGGGCGCAGTGGCGCATGCCTGTGATCCCAGTGGCTCGGAAGGCAGAGACCAGAGGATCGCAAGTTCGAGACCAGAGGCAGTCTGCGTAATTTAGCAAGACCCTGTCTCAAAAAAGGGAAAAAATGGGCTGGGGTGCAGTTCAGTGATCCAGCACTTGCAAAGCATGGAAGCACAAGGCCCTGGGTTCAACCCCCAGGACCGAAAAACTGCTCTGGTTTGAGCAGTTCTCCATGGTGCTACAAATAAATGAAATAGTGTAACTGTGGCAAGGTTTGCACTTTCACCTTGTAGCTGACTTACACTGTATTCATGTTATATTTTTAGGTGCTGGGTAATCCTAAAGTTATGTATGTTTGAATAATCAGTTTAACAACTAGATAATTCACGAGTGATTATTTCCATATTAAAATCACTTCTGAGGCAGGTGCTATGGAGCACGCCTGTAATCCCAGCTATTTGGGAGGCTTAGGTCAGAGGCACCTTGCACAACTAGTGCACTAGTTAATCATTAATTTGTTCATCTCATTCACTAGTCTTCAAACTTCTTGGCTTGGGCTTCTCCTTGAATTTCTTCAGAATAACATCAAGAACTAATCTTTACATCCCAAGACTTGAAAGAGTTTATTCCAGAAAGGTTCAATGAAAGGATGAGTCTCACAGTCACTTTTGTTCATGTCGGCTTTTTTTCTATAAATGAAAACTAGAAAAATTAGTATGAGTATGTCAAAGCAATGAACCTTACTGAGTTTGCTTTTTAAAGTCACCCAGCAAATTAATCTCTCAAAGAATTTAATCAAAACTAAAATCTTAATTATTGATTTGTGCTTCCTTGTGGATAACAGTCATAATTTTTTGTTTTAAAATACTTTTTAAAATAATGGGCATCAAAAGTAAGATGAAGCCAGGCACAGTGGTGCACGCCTGTAATCCCAGCAACTCAGGAGGCAGAGGCAGGAGGATTGCAAGTTCAAGGGCAGAAGTAGCCTGCATAACTTAGCAAGACTCTGTCCCAAAATAAAAAGTAAAAAATGGCCTGGGGGTGCAGCTCTGTGGGAGGGCGCTTGCAAAGCAAGTGTGAGACCTGGATTCAATCCTCCAGTACCACAAAACAAAAGGAAAAAAAAAGATGAATATACCACTTAAACAAAGTAACTATAGTCATTGCCACACAAATCACTACTAGATGCCAACAGAATCAATCACAATTATTTATACAACTAAAAGATCACCAATAAAACCACTCCTTTGAAAAAAAAGTCTGTTCACATATTTCCCCCTAGCACATAAACAACATCTATATGTACACAGTGGGCTGGGATTTAGCTCAGTGGGTAGAGAGCTGCGCTGCAGTCTCTGAGGTCCCCAGTTCAATTCCCAGCACCACAAAAATGGGAGAAGGGCCTGGCAATCCACTCCCAAGGCAATCCCGAAACAGTCAGCCATTGAAAACCCTATAAGGATCCCTATGAGTCGGATACCGACTCGACGGCACCTAACAACAACAAGAACATATGTATACAGGGCTGGGATTTAGCTCAGTGGGTAGAAAGCTGCGCTGCAGTCTTTGAGGTCCCAAGTTCGATTCCCAGCACCACAAAAATGGGAGAAGGACCTGGCAACCCACTCCCAAGGCCATCCCCAAACAGTCAGCCATTGAAAACCCTATGAGGGTCGCTATGAGTTGGATACCAACTCGACAGCACCTAACAACAACATATGTATACAGAGACAGTATGGATGGTGAAGAACATAGGCTAGAATCACAATGATAGTAGTGTGATTTGGAACAAATTAAACTTCAGTGTGCCTCATTGTCCTCATCTGCAAAAGGAGCCTCACAATGTTGATGGGTGACTGCATTGGTACTTACAAGGCCCTTGACGCCAAGTCTGGCAAAGTAGTGCATCATAATAAATGTCAACTATTATCACTGTTTTTAAATCCTTTTACCTGTACTGTTTTCCCTTGTTACAAAAGTGTAATGAAATTGTTTGGACAAGAAATGCTACTCCAATTTTAGATATAAGGCACTCATTGAGAAGTTATATAACTACAGTGAGACATTTTAAGAAGCAGAGTTTGGCAGTAACCATATGTAAACTTAACCTCAGGCCAAACTGACCAAATCGCCATAGATCCATTTTGGAGAGTCTTTTGCAGTTTCCTCCTGATTGTCAGCAATAGCCAGCCTTTAGACCTGGTAGGAAAAGATGACTCATCCATTTGCTCAAGTTAAAGGTGGAAGAAGCCTCGCTTTCACAATGCCAGACACACAGTGGGCACTCCAGGGACTGTAGCTATTGATGACTGAAACAAAGTGCTACTGTGCTTTCTCAATTACAGAACAAAGTATTCCACATAATCGACCCTGCTACTAAACAAAAAAGTCACTTAATATCATACTTACCCTTCACAAAGTAAAATGTCACAACTAAAAGAGAGAATACTAAAAAGAATTTTGTTTTACTAATTCAAAAACATATACAAGTATTGCAGAAAGTCCTTTCAGCAAGACAGTTTCCTAAAAAGTAATCCAGCTATTTATACTGCATGACATGATGTTTCTTTGCCCAAATAAGTGATCGATATGAACTACCAGTATTTTATTTTGGTAATACCTTCGCCAACATTTATCTTCAGTACTTTCCTTGAGGGCTGGGATTTACTCAGTTTGTAGAGTGCTGCACTGCAGTCTCTGAGGTCCTGAGTTCAATTCCCAGCACCGCAAAAATGGGAGAAAGTCCTGGCAATCCACTCCCAAGGCAATCCCGAAAACAGCCATTGAAAACCCTATGAGGGTCGCTGTGAGTCGGATACCGACTCAAGGGTACCTAACAACAACAACTTTCCTTGAACTTAAACTGAATTCCAATCCCCAGTTTTATTTACAGCCATTGAGGGCACACTAAATATAGTTAATGAAGTGGAAGGCAGATACAATGCTTCCAGGGAACTCACCTAAACTAGGGAATAACCAGAAAGCAAAATGACTCCAAAACCACAGGAGCCATAATCTTTTTATTTCTTCTCTTCAAATGGGCAATTAGATGCTAAGATACACCTTTAAGATCAGACTTCACATCAGCCCCTGGCGAAGCCTAGCTTTCCGTTCGTGGCACTGCCATGCTGGCACCCAGACCTACAACACACCTCTGGCGTCATCCCTATTGACAGCGCTTGTCTGAGCCACGCACGTGGCCGCCACTTGAGACTTCTCCCACATAGGACTTAACAGGGTCACAGCTTGAGTGGCGTTTGGGAATGGTGCATCTCCCTGAGCTGCCGAGGTCTGGGCAGGAAGGTGCTGGATCCTTCCGTGAACATCGATGGGGCACCTGGCCCTCCTCGCCCCGCGGCCCCCTCGCCCTCTCTGCTCCTGTTCGCGTGGCCCCTTGCCTCCCGGCGTCTCCCCCAGACTTTGAGAGTAGCTCGGCCGCCCCTCTTCTCACCTGAGCCTGCGACACCGCCACCCGCGTCAGGGCCCTAATTCCCAACCAAACGACGGTCACCGGGTCATAGCCTGGGGTAGGCCCGCGGCTCAGGGGAAAGGGCCTGGGCTGCATCTCCCCCTCCGCCAATTCAGAGATCCCCCGGTCGCCTTCGCCGCCATTTTCCCCGCGCTGTGACCCCCACCTGACAGTTCCGGCCTCCCACCTGTGACAAGCAGGGGACGCCACGCGACGTCGCGGGGGCACGTAGGGAGCTAGGGAACTCCCGGGTGGTTCACAACCTCCGTACGGAACCCGCCGCTAATTCATCTCCCAGCGAGGAGGCGTCCAGCCCGTCGCCCTAGTAATGCGTCCCGCCAGGCTCAACCCTGATTGGCTGCGGGCGCCGTGACGCAACGGCGTCCCCGGCTGCGTGGGAAGCCCGGGTCCCCCACGCCTCGCCCCTGCTCCGCAGCCGAGGGGTGCCCCGGAAGCTCGTCTTCTAGGGCTCCTTTAAAGGGACCGCGCCTAGTTCTTGGTCAGCCTCCTGCAGAGCAAAGGCCGGAACAGCGGTGGGGTGTCGGGGCGAGAAGCCAAAATTGGAATGCAGCAGGGGTCACTCTCTGGGGAAACCTAATGGCTTCTCCAGCCCCTAGAGTTGCATAATGGAAAACAAATCTGGGGGATTAACGGGATTAATTGACAAGCCTAATTTTCTAGCCTGAATTCAAGGGCAAATCGGCAGTTGAACAAGTTCTAGAATTCAGGATCCTGATGGCACAAACTCTTGCTCAGGCACGTAGTGATTGCACAGACCTAGCTAAACCTTCTTGGCATTTGCAGCACGCCCCTTTTAAAGACCTTTATCTCCTTCTACAGTGTGATGTCCGCAAACCTGCTAGACTGAGGTCCTGAGTGGTAGGGACTGTGGCTAAGTCTCTTTGCATTTCCGCTGCACAATGCCTTCCTCCTGCTGGCTTTCGACAAATAACTCACTGAATAAAAATCTTAAAAATAATAGATGTGGCCATACGTCACTCACACAGCTACTGGCCAGTCATTCCTGTATGTTTATACATTTTATTCCTTTGTTCAGCAAGGCAGAGAGAGAGGTGAATATTAAAAAAAAAAAAAAAAGTGCTTTCCCTCACAGAATTTATAGTGTAATATTAATGATCATCTAGGTTTCAGATGCATATCTTCAATGTATCTAAATTATATCCCCCAAATTCCCTGTGAATCTCGGGTTCCTATCCTAAGTCAGCTTCATAGCTTCTCTAATTTTGTTCAGAACATTTAAATATTTAAAATGTGCTAAAATTGTGTTAGAAAATGAAGAAAAACTGCAGAGGGAAACACCAGTACAAAAGCCAGCTCTGCCAGTTATCTCTATGATGTCGGGCCTCATTTTTATCTTTAAAATGACTGCTGGAATAAAAGGTCTGGTAATTCTTGGAATGTTGTTCTTGTTGTTAAGAGTTGGTATGGCCATACGTCAGAACCCTCTAGGGCTTCACTGTGACTCCTCTTTGGAGACTTCCTGAAGGCTCCCCCCTCACTTTTGCTCTACTGCAGATACCTCCAGTATGGTAAGATGTGTGAAGTGATAAGGCCAGAGAGGCAAATTTGGTGTACCATGGCCAGGTCATGCTGTTGGACCATTTCTTGATCTGAGCCCTACATAGAAATGGCTACCTTCCACACCAAGTACTAAAAAGTTAGGAACAGTATTGCCAAGCTCAAAATAAGCTGATTCTTAAACCTGCAGACATCTCCTAAGTTTTATATTTTTCTCAGTGATAAAAAGTACAAAGTGCAATAACTTATTTTGGAGAAAATGTCCTAACATGACCTAGACCAATGGATTACTTCATCATCACAAATAAGGGCTGCACTTTAGATAATGGTATTGCACCAAGATTATTTTGTTCTGGTATATATTCAGTGCTTACACAAATGCTAACATGGCGTAAAGGGTACGCAGTAAATCTCTGTACTCTTTTTGCATCTCTCCTAAATCTAAAATTGTTTCAAAACTCTTGAAAGTAATAATTGTTATTTTTAAATTTTATCCATGTAGCAAACTCTTGCATTTCTGTGAGGTTTATCCATCCTCTGGAATGTATGTGTCTCATCAGGGCACCCAAAGTACTTGGATTTCTTGTTCATCACATCTGACTACCATGATATTTCAATATGGTAGACCAATGATGCCAGATGGTTCAAGTCCCTTTGGAATATATCATGACAGAAAATGAGAAAAAGAGCACAGGTACAGAGTGAGACTGTAAAAGTAGAATATTGTCTGTCACACGTGAATGTTATCTTCTCGAGGATGCAATGTTATTTTTGTTCACTGTCGTAGTTGGTTGAGAAGGGGATGGGGAGGAAGATTCAGGACTTGTGCTTGTCTTTTCCTGGTGCAAGAGCCCTTACTCTATAGTTTAAGGACCAATGTGAAGGTTCAGTCGACTGCTAAGTAAATCAATTCCAACAACACATTCAGGAATCAGAGAATTGCCCACCAGGTAGGTAATAGGACCCAGTAGACCCACTGAGTCAGACCTGGGTGAAGACTCCATTTATTATATGAATCCATTGTACCCCTGCTTTAATGGGAAGTGGAGGCAGGACAGAAGATTATGAAAGGGAGAGGAGAGCAGGGTAGTACTTAGAATACCAGGATCGCCCCATCTGCTTAGATCCTGTATCCAGCATCCCTTAAAAGGTTAGGGTATTTTTCTAATCAGCCTGTGATTATAATTTTTTTTTAAATGTAAAAATTTTAAAAACACAGATCCCTTTGGAAAAGGACTGAAGAAATCTGTATATACATGCCAAATTATTTTGGGTCCTTCCTTATGGCTCATGGTCACCAATTTCTCCTTCAATCCATGGATTCTCAGTCTGAGAATAGGCTCAGGTCTTGAAACAGGGCAAGGAATTATGATTTTCCATTGGAATGATGTCTGATCCCAGGCTCTTACTCATCCGTGCTCTCTTCAGATTATATATTAAACAGTACCCTTCCTGTCTGCCCATGTATCTTGTCCCTAGAAATACTATATTCTATCAGTCATCTCTATAAGGCCAGGTCAGGCCCTTTGGCTGCCACTTTGACCTTGCTATCCATTATGGTAATTAGATTGCCATTGCTCTCACTATCATATATATTTTTATAACTGTCTCTGCTATTCTGGTGACCTGTCATCCCCACTGCTACCAAAGGTTCCTGTTCTGTAACAGCATCTTCCACCACCACGGAGCTTCTGGATGACACTGGTGCTCCCTAGGATGAGCATTTATCACCACCTTGATAAACAGTGTCATCCTGGCCTTTCTGAGGAACATAATCAGCTAGAAGGGTTTCTAGTCTTACATGGTTAATGCATTAGCATGCTTCTCTAATTTTTTTTATTCTTACATCCTCATTCAGTCAGGAGAATTTTGGCATCTCTATTTTATTTAATGTGGCCATTTGCTTTGGCCAGCTTCTTAGAGCCATCCGGCAGCATGTTAGAGTTGGCTCCCAGAACTCTTGCCACAGTATTAAATAAATAGTATGCTATGAGAATTTGTCTCTGGTTAAATCCCCCTAAACCCACTTTATATTCTGCCCCCTTTTGATCCAACACTCTGGAGATCCACATCTAGGCATAAGGCCCCTGCTGTGGGCAAGGTACTGCAGCCCCTGTGGCGTATAATGCTTTTCCTCCCTTTATAGTTCCAGAACTTCCCCCATCAGGTCCAGATGAGATTTGACCCACAAGACACCTCCATGTAATCTATGTAATGTCCCAGTAAAGGTAATCTCTGCCTTTCAACAAGTCCAAGGACCCTGCTTGAGTCTGAGGGTTCAGGGTTCTCAAGATAGCCTTACCCCAGGTCTCAAAGTCTGCTCCTTCCTCTTGTCCCTGGTGGAGAGGCACTGGACTTTGGCCTCCTGCAGGAGCTTCCTGAAAACAGAGACTGAAGCAGGGATCCTCATTTAATGAGGTTTTTTTGTTTTTTTGGTATTGGTTTTTGTTTAGTTTTTTGAATAAGTGCTGTCAAGAGAAAGTGGGTGAAAGAAGTAGAATATAAGGGAGAGAGAGAGAAATGTTAAGAATATGGTCTAAGCTGGAGACTGTCTTCAGCCTAATCCCATAGAGATCAGCAAAGGGCAGATTATCCTATGTTATATTCCTGTTTCCAACAGTTATTGAATACAGGTGGTCTGAGGGTGGGGATGCAAAACCAGCTGGGCAAGGTAGCCTGCCAGCTGCATCCTCTGGGGAAGAAAGGCACCTGTCAGCCATTAGCCGCCAAAGTTCCCAGCACCAGGGGGATGGGTGCCCCACCAGTGAGGGACCCCAACAGCATCTACCAGCAACACAGGTGAATGCTAAGTCAATGTTAGCTTGTAAAAGAAATCCGTATATGATTGTGCATGCCTGGCATCTCTGGGAAGGCTCAGAAGAAACTGTTGCAGTTGTTGCCTCTGGATAGAAGAATCAGATACCAGCAAAGTGACATATCACTGTGTTTCCATTCACACTATTGGAATTTTAGCCAGGTGTAGCCAGTATTACCTTTGTAATTTTGAGGAGGAAGATATTAAAAGCCCCTTTTATGTGCCCATAAGCCTAAGAGATAGTAATATACTGCCCAGAAGGGTAAGTTGTCCCCAGTTTCTGACTCCTTCCTCACTCCCACAACACAATATCACAGCTCATGAATTGCTCTACCTCACAAGCCATTGATTTAATAGACAAGTTTAATAGGGCCCTCTCTGCCATGCTTGAGGAAACACTATCAATATCAACCAGGAAACTCTATGTGCTAGTTCTTATTGTACTTTTGTTATTGTTGGGATACCTCTATGCCCATGTGATTGTTCCGTCCTTTTCAAAATGTGATAGTAACGAGGTAGAATCTGTGCTCAACAACAGACCTCAGAGGAGAGCCAAGTAATCCTCTGCCAACAAAATTGGAGCAACTGTCTCCACTGGTAATGAGTGGCAGGAACATGCAACATGGGCAGAGTCCACAGACACTTGACCCATTTCTTCTAGCACATGGCCTCCCTGTCTGCAAACAATCTCTAGGCTAGGACTGAGCACTAGCGATGATCAGTAGTTATCCAACGAGATTTGGCATTCAGATGGCATCTGAAATAAAAGGTTTTGATTTCCTGAGAAGTAAACCTTGTGCTTGGTGGTCCAGGAGTCTTGGCACTAGAACGAATGGCTCCAAAGAAGTGACAGACTTATGTTAATGCAAACCAGCGGTGGAGTCTAATTCTCATTATTCTCTTTTTGTTCCTTCATCCATTCCTCATCCCCTGCTTTATGCCAAAGCATCTGGCCTGCAGCTCCTGACTCCCTGGGCCTTTGTCTCTGGCTGGGCTCAGCCAGTGGGAGCACTGGCAAGACTCTGCAGGGTGGGCAGGCGGAAGCCCAGGTGCGTGCTCCCCTGGCTTCCTCCCTGTGGGGCTGCAGGGTGGCGGGGGTTCCTACCCGGCCTCTGGTCAGGGCTCATTATCTACTGTTGTGCCTTGCTGGGTTCTGAGACCCACTCCCTCCCCTGTCCCTTCAGCAGAGCCCACTGTGTGGCAGCCTAGGATGCTTCAGCATCCTCTATTAATTTCCCCTAGTGCTGATATACTGATTGCACCTAGCTTCCTTCCTGCCTTCCCTTCCTTCCTTCCTTCCTTCCTCCCTCTCTCCTCCTCCTCCTCCTTCTTCCCCCTCCACCTCTTCCTCCTCCTCCTCCTCCTTCTTCTTCTTCCTCTTCTTTCTCTTCTTCTTCTTTCTTCTTTTTGCATTGCTGGGGATCAAACTGAGTGCACCTTCTAATGTCCCTTCAGCGCTCTTTATTTATCTCTTTTGTGCCAGATGTCCCATTTGTTCCTTGGCAAAACCTTGTCTGATACACTGATGAAGAAAAATTTCAAATTTCACTTAGGCTAAAAAGATTTTTAAAAAAACAGAGATTAAATTTAGAACTCCTATGATGAACCTCTCATCCCAGAGAGAAATAAGCATTTCTCATACTGCTGCTCAGTGCACATGAGTAGCTGAATGCCTCAGCAATAAGTAATAGCAAACTCAGCTAAAGACAAGGACATTTATTTTTCCTTAACTCAAAGTGTAGAAACAGTCTCAGAATTGGTTGTGCAGCTTAAGAAAAACATCAAAGACTGAGAATCTTTTCCACCCTTCTGCTTTGCCTCCCTTAGCACCTTGGCACTGACTTTATATGCTTTTTACTTCATGGCCATAATATAGTTGCCACAACTCCAGACATCACAATTATATCCAAATGTAAGAAACAATAAACAAAAGAAAACATATTTTCCTTGTGAGGCTTTCTTTTTTTTCTTTTCTGAGACAGTGTCTTGCTATATAGCCCAGACTGGCCTAGAACTCACTATGTAAGCTGGGCGTGTTGGTGCACACGTGTAATCTCAGCATTCCAGAGGCTGGGCCAGGAGGATTGATGTGAGTTCAAGGCCAACCTGGTCTACATAGTCAATTCCAGAATAGCCTAGGCTGCACAGTGAAACCCTGCCTCAAAAAACAAAACAAAAACCTAACTATGCAGTCTCCCAAGTGCTGGGAGTATATGCGGGTGCCTCCATGCCCTGCTGAGGCTTTGTGTTTTTATCCAGGAAGCAAAGTCTTATCCAGGAGCTCCCCAACAAATGTCCAGTTGTCCAGAACTTAGTCACTGACCACCCTTATCTGTAAGGACTATAGGAAAGCAAGTATCAGACTTTCTAGACTCTGTAGTAGGGGATAGCAAAAGAAAGGGAGGTTGGGGATAGCAACTGAGTACCTGACCGACAGTGGCTGCATAGCCCATGCCACAGGTGAGCCATCTGCCCAATTATTCCTCTCTGAGAAATTCTCATGCTGTCTGCCAATAGAAATGGCTGCTCCATTTTCCTTGTTATTTCTCTAAATAGTAATGACCTTTCAGGTCCAATTTCAATCTCTTCAACATTTACGTATGTCTCCCTTATTGAGTCACCTCTGATGGCCACATAATCTGTCTGAGATGGCCACCCACAAACCTGTATCAACTGCATCCTCTTATTTCCTGAATTCTGAAGGTTCTGGCATCTAGAGCCTTCTGACAGAGAAGAAGGGGCTGCCTCTCACAGGATTAGCTAATTACTAGAGATGGCAAGCAATGCTCCCAGAAGCTTGTCTTTTATAAACACACCAACCATCCAGATACCCCCTTTCCCAGTCTGGATCTTATACTCCAGGTCAATGTCCTCCTGCCCCGGTTACCCCAGAGCCAGGTATCAGACAGCTCAGCATAGTCCCTGCACCCAGAAGCTGATGAAATTATTGAAACCAGCTGCTCCTAAACCCTCTTACCCTGCCTTGCCCATTCCTTCCATGAAAATCAAAATGAAGGCTTTTGTCCACATTTTCTTCCTGCTACTTCTGCCTCCCAATCCACCCTGGTGCTCCCTGCTGCAGCCGAACATGGTGTGTCAGGCACTCTCCTCTTGGGAACTGTGAATAATAAACCATTTTGTTTCTCACTGCAGGCATCTCTTGATCTGTTGGCCTTATCATACCTGAATAGAAATAATAATGATAATGCCTATATTTTAAAACAAAACCCTTCTCCATAATCTACTTCCCTTGGCAGGTTTCCCCACGTTTTCCCTCTCGCCCCAGGGACCATCTCTCTGGGATTGCTGGCCCTGGCCTACAGCTGGTTATACTTTATATCCTTTCCTAAAATAGACTCCTATCACCCATCATCTTCTCACTAGACCTCTGACAAGACACATCCCTGCTAATACCGGCCACATCCAACAGTATACTCCATGTGTCTGTCAGTTTGTCCTGCTATGGGGGCTATGTGTTGCTCTGCTGCTAACAGCTATGCCACCAGTGTTTCAGATACCAACAGGGCCACCTGTGGTGGATAGGTTTCAGCTAAGCTTCCAGACTAAGATAAACTAGGGAGAAGGACTCAGCAGCTCACTCCTGAAACAATCAGCCATTGAAAACTCTATAAATAGCAGAGAAGCACTATTGAACATAGTTCCAGTCCCCCAGGCTGGAAGGCATTGAAGAAACTACTGAGGAAGAGTTGCATCCTCACAGTAGAGTTGACCTTAATGATGGGAATAGAGTAGAGCCCCTGGGACCTCCTTTTGCTGAGTTGGGCTCAAACCAAAAAGATCATGTGCATGGCACAGTGTTGGGTAGTCCTTCATTCTGTTCTATATAGGGTCATTATGAGCTTTCAGGGCTGAGAAGAATAAGGAAGATTATAGGAAAAGAATAACATCTGCTATAAACTAAGGTACTTTACTGTAACCCCAGAAATTACATATTATCCTCATTTTACAGACATAAAATGGAAGGAGATGGCAGTCCAATCCTGAAAAACTCCTGAAACTATCAGCTATTGAAAACCATATAAGGGTCACTACAGCACCTAACAATAATAACAACAACAGATATAAAACTGAGGCTCAGTGTATTAGTTTCATTTCACTGCTATTAACAAATTTATCACAGATCTAGCTGCTTAAAACAAAAGGCATTCATCATCTTACTGTCCCAGAGGTCAGAAATCCAAATCACTGTCAGAGGACTAACATCTAGGTACTGGCAGCACTGGTCCCTTCTAGAGGTAGCACACGTTTCTTGCTTTTTTCAGCTGCTGGTGTCCACTTGTGTTGTTTATTTTGAAGCCCTTTCCTCCATCCTTAAATCATGTCACTCCAGTCTCTGCTTCCAACATCACACCACCTTCTCCCTGCCATGGTAAAATCTCCCTTTTTCTCCCTCTTACAAGGACACTTGCGATTACAGTAAGGCCCACAAGATAATCCCAGATAATCTCCTCATCTCAAAATCCTTCATTTAATTGCAGTTGCAAAATTCCTTTTGCCATGTAGGGCAGCATTCACAGGTTGCAGCATGAGGACCGATAGCTTTGAGGGCAAATCAAGGTACCTGCAGGGCTGCGTTCCTCCCGGAAGGTTCAAGGCAGAGTCCGTGTCCTTGACTTTTCTGGCTTCTAGAAGCCACCTAAATCCTTTGCCTAATGGCTCCTTCCTCTACCTTCAAAGTCCACAGCTTGGCATCTTCAAATCTCTCAACAAAAACTCCATCCCCTGCTTCCATGGTCACAGCTCCTTCTCTAACTCTGCCCACCCCTCCCACTCCTGTTTCCCTTCTAAGGCAGTGGCCAGGTTAATCCAGGAAAATCGCACTGAACAATCACTTTCGCTACACAATGTTTTCACAGGTTTGGAGGACAAGGACGTGGACTTCTCTGGGAGGCCATTGGTTCTACTACCACACTGAGAGGCTACTCAGTGGTTGCTGGGGACATGTGTGGCAGTAGACGGGAGAGACTATAAAGGAGCAGCAGAAAACTTTTAGGGGCTGAAGGCTGTGATTATCTCACCTGGGTGAGGGTTTCATGTTTTGACATATGTCAAACTTAACTTGAATGAGGTAAATATGTATGGTGTGCTGTATGTCCTTTATGCTTCAATAAAGCCATTAAGAAACTAACTGGGGGGAAACAGGACCTTGAGGCCCAGGGATTTTGGCTAAGTTCATAGAACTAGGCAGTGGTGTAGCCAAGATACACACTCAGGTCAGTGTAATGAGGAAGCCTGTGCCTGGGACGGAGTGTCACACCCTTTATTCTCTCTTCTGTATAATCAAGACAATAACACCCCTGGGGCTGTGACTACCTGGTAGATGCTCAATAAATGGTCATTTCCTTCCCTTTCTCTTTGTGGCCAACTGATGAGTGAGTTTCTGAGAATCCCAGAGTGGATTCTGTGTTACAGGAGCTGGGAATCACTATTTTCTTCATGAGAGAGGCAAAGGTACCTGAGAAAAATCTCAAATGGAGCCACTAGACTAGCAAATAGGCCTTCCCCTGAGGAATTCTTGGCTGTACGTGTCCCAGGCTCTAAAATGCAAAGCAACATACAGCATCAGGTATAAATGCCCTTTTCTCAGAAATCTAGGCTGGTTCATTTTGTTGCCTAGTGATGAGAGCCAATTCCCATGAACGAATCAGAGGAGGTAAATATGTAGAAGCTGCCTGCTAGTCACAAACAATGAGATGAACAATGATTGTTGTATACAAGGTCCCAGACCCTGTTGACTGATCTAACATGTTAGGTCCACAGTGGTAAAATGAAACAGAACAATATTCCTGGTTGGACAAGTGATCCCAGTCTATTTCCAGGGTTTCCTCAAAAGAATAAAATGTCATGTATGTGTTTCTGTCATTGGTCATTTATACGTTAATGTGTTTAGAAAGCAGCAGCTTCTATGCCTGGATTATTTGAAAATGTCTTGAAGAAAAGGCCTCATTTAGAGTTTCCATTAGAATTCTTCATAGGATACCATATCTACTGCTTCCCTATCCTTGCTGAGGCTTGCCTAGTTTTCTGATTCAGGTTTTAGAATTCACTTTGGATTCATTTGCTACTTCTTTCTTCTTCTTCTTCTTCTTTTTCTTTTTCTTTTCCTTTTCTTCTTTCTTCTTTCTTTCTTTCCTTCTTTCTTATAGTACTGGGGAGTTGAACCCAGGGCCTCACACATGCTTTTTGCAAGCACTCAAACACTGAGCCCTCAGCCCAGTTTTGCTTTGTATTTTTGAGACAAGGTCTTGCTAAATTATATAGGCTGTCCCTGGCCTTGAGCTTGTTAATCTCCTGCTTCCACCTCCCAAGTCACTGCAATTAAAGGCATCTGCCACTGTGTCTGGCTTCATTTGCTATTTCTTGATCTGTCTGTCTTTCCCACCCAAGTCCATGCACGTTAGGTGACTGTATACAGCTTATGTTGCTCACATCAGTCAAGTTAGGGAAATAGGTATAAATAATTTGAGGGCCAGATGAAGAAGAAAAGAGAGAAAACCAGATATCTGAACTCTTAGTTTGTCACCATAAAACTATCCAGTTCATAGACCTGCAAACACACTTCCAATATAAAGTGAACTTTGCATTTATAGTCATGGTTTCATAAATGGTAAGTACAAGAGAGAAAGCCAGATGCACTTGAGTTCCACTGCCACTTACCAACCCTATAATTGAGGCAAACTAGCTTACCTCCCCTGAGCCTCAGTTTCCTCTTCTGCAATATTAGAAGAATAAACAGCTCCAACCTTGTGGAGCTATTATGAGGTGCTATCACCGGTAGTAGATGCTTTACAGATGGGAGTTGCCTTCTCTTCTCTTCATCTTTCTATCCAATTTTCTAATTGGGCTTATGAACTTGTTCCACTAAATGCCTCAGGGGAGATGAAAATGTGGGTGTCAGTCAACCTAGAAAGTGCTTCTACACTATGACCTGTGAAGAAACATTAGCCCTCAAAAGCAGCAAGTGAGTAGGCAGTTGTGGCCTGCAGCCATATTTCGGCACTGAATCATGTCCTGTTTTGCCTTGTTCTCTAATTGTTTCAAGTCATATCCACTCTCTGAGATTCAGTTTCCAAGCTAGTTATGGCATGTGTTTGGATAGGATCCTCTTCAAACCCCCTCTTAGTTCTTAGTTGGCTTTTCTACCCAGATACTTCTATTTGCATAACAGAAACTCAGAATATAGTAACTTCCATGGAGAACTAAGCAAAGCTGTTATACATAGAGCAAGTTCTTCTTTCCAGCATGCAATGCAAGCATGGATCAGGGCCTCTGGCAGACACTCAGTGTTCTGGGCAATTCTATCACAAAGCCATGACCCACCAGCGCAGCTCAGTCCTCATCCTTTGGAGAGCATTTGATGGTGAAAGAGGAACTTCTAAGCTTAGGAAGTGTAAGACTGGAAGAGTCCTGATAGAATCAGTCAGTTATCAGGTATTCGAAGCTTTTGCTGCTTCCCATAAGGAAGCTGAAGGGGTCATGCTTTGTGCTTACTCAGAAGAACTATGGTCCCAAGCTTTAGCTACACAGTGGGATCACCTAGGGAGCTTTTAAATCAGCAGAGATCATAATTGTATTGATTTGGGATGGGGTCTTCTGGGCAGTGATAGTTTTGAAAAGCTCCCCAGGCAATTCTTCGTGTATTCAAAGTTTAGAATCATTGATCTAGGCCAGGTACAGGACTACAATATTTGGGGCCCACATCTGGTTTCCTGAACATACTTGCAGTAGCAGTGACAGGCTCTTACCAGGACAGATGTTGGATGAATAAATGAAAGAATGAACAAATAAATATGAGACAATATTGGAAAGAGTATTGGATTAAGGGCCAGAAAACCATGTTCCCAGCCCTGGGCCAATCACTGTAGTAAGTACCAGCAATTATTTTCCCTAAGCTTCAATTCACTTATAATTGTTAGGTGCCATCAAGTTAGTGTTCAACTCATAGTGACCCTATGTACAACAGGAGGAACACTATTGTCATGCTTCTCTGCTATTCCTAGGGTTTTCAATGGCTGATTGTTTTGGGGGAGTGGGTTACCCAGTCCTTCTCCCAAGCCTGGTGTTCCCAGGAAGTCTCCCATCCACGTACTAACCAGGCCTGACCCTGCTTAGCTCCCAAGATCTGATGGGATTGGATGCTACAGTGGTATGGCTCCAGGCTTATAATAGTACTTGCCTTATTCTACTCTCTAAATTATTGTAATGTAGTGCATGCTAAAGGGCTCTGCATATTTGCACATTATATAACTTTAGGGACTAGAGTTTAGCTCAGATGCTAGAGTGCTGCTCTGTGTGCTCTGAGGTTCTGTGTCTGGTCCCTAGCACCGCAAAAAACTACAGAAGGACTGGCAGCCTATTTCCAAAACAATCCTGAAAACAATCAGCCATTGAAAACTCTGTGAATAGCAGAGAAGCACTGACATAGTGCCAAGAATGGCAGTGTTGGGGAGTGTTTTGTTCTGTTATACATAGGGTCACCGTGAGTCGGACCTGACTTGACAGCACCTAACAAAAATATAATTTTAACAAATTGTTTCAAATGAAGCATAATTATCCTAGCCAAATGGCTTTTTAATCAAACAAGGAAGCATGAATTATTGCAGAATCTGATATATGGAGGCTGGATGAGGGACTTTGGGTGGGAAACGGACATTGCCCACCCTCCAACACAGTAGCAACATTGTTTCTGCCTGTGCACAGTCTGCAGAGTGGGGAAATAAGGTAGACTAGATAGACATAGGGGAAAAAAGAGGCAAATGCAAGGTGACTAGGGGCTGAGGCAGAGCTGTATTACAAGACCACTCAAAGCCAGCTAGGACCAACATGGCTGTCTGAGATGAGTACTGTCCTTTTGCTTCATTATAATGGCAACACCATATTATTAGCCTTGCAAAATTGCTTGTTCCGGTCATGCATCTACCTCCATGATGCATCCAGAAGACTCCACATAGGACAGAAAAGGGGAGTGAACCCTATTCTGGGAAAATTCTGACCCATTCCTGGAGTTGCCTTCCTTTTCCCCACCTTAGCTCATGAATAGTCCTCCCCTCCATTACAGTTTGCCTCTAAAATGACCTACCCCAAATCCCAGTGATGTGACTCCCTTCAGAAGCCTACACTTACCCCTTGAGTAAGTACTTTCACTCTGTAGTTAAAATGTTCTCCCAGTTCCTTGTTTGAGCCCAGCATGACTGACCTTCTTGGAGATTGCGATATGTATGTCCCCTCAAAATTCAAATGTTGAAACATGATCCCCAATATAATGGCATTTGGAAGTGGGAGCCTTTGGGGAATAATTAGATCACGAGGATAGAAACCTCATGAATGGGATTAGTAACTACATGAAGGTCACTCACTCTTTCCATCATAGGGGGTCACAGAAGAAGCCATCATCCGTGAACCCGGAAGAGAGACCTCACCAGACCCCAAATCTATCAGTGCTTTGACCTCCAGCTTCCCATGCTCCAGAACTGTGGGCAACAAACATCTATTGTTTAGAAGCCATTTGGTCTATGTTGTTGTTGTTAGGTGCCCTCGAGTCAGTATCCGACTCATAGTGACCCTCATAGGGTTTTCAATGGCTGACTGTTTCGGGATTGCCTTGGGAGTGGATTGCCAGGTCCTTCTCCCATTTTTGCGGTGCTGGGAATTGAACTTGGGGCCTCAGAGACTGCAACGCAGCGCTCTACCAATTGAGCTAAATCCCAGCCCATTTGGTCTATAGTGTCCTGTTACAGCAGCTCCAATTGACTAAATCGGGAGTTTTAAGCCATGTTGCCGAAGCAGCATCCCTAGCTTGGCCAACTAACCTTGTACAGCAGATTCTGCCAAGGCTCCTCCCTAGTTGTGTTTGCTCCCATCTTCCTGCTTGTCAGCACAGTACTGGCCCAGAGTAGATGCTCAGCGGGAGTCGCACATGAATCTTCCTGGATGTCTGGTTCTGAGTGCAGCTTTAATTCATGCCTCTGTCTTTTTTGTTTTAACAATTCTCTGGACCACCCATCTGATGACTTTGGAGCAGTTTCTTATAAGGGGCCTAAATCTGCTGGCTCCTCGGCCTGGATGTCCCCTGCTGCCTCCTGTGAGAAGCTACCCTGCCTTTGCCTCCAGCAATTTGGACCCCCTACTAGCCAGGCCAGTCATTGGTCGTTCATGAAGGGGTATGTGGAATTCAGACAAAACATATGGTGTTTGCCTAGAATCTTGCTGTTTTTATTTAGGTTTTTAAATAACTTGTTTTTCTTATTATTACAAAGCAGCATGTTTGTTTGAAAAAATGTAGAAAAACCAGGCAAGCAAAAATTAAGTATAAATCTTTCATAAATTCCTCAGTCTAAGAAAATCACTGTTTAATGTTCCTAGTTTTGTTGTACACACACACACACACACACACACACTCTCTCTCTCTCTCTCTCTTAGAAAAATGAGCTCATCCTGTACTTACAGATGTGTAACTTGCTTTTTCACTTAACCATCTCTCACTGCCTTAAATGGTCATCTTACACTATTATTTGCATTATTACTTATGTGCCTCCCAAATGTCTGCTCTGCTGCCATTAATTTCCTTATGGTTATTTACAAACTGAGCGACATAAATGAGAATAAACTAAATTAACTGGCAACATGAAGCGCTTTTGTAGCTAACTGCCATAATGATAATCTGTGATTTGGCCAGTGGTGTCTGCTCAGAGACAAATCCTACATGAACTGTTTGTTTCCTCAAGAGCTCCGGGGTTCGGGCTGTAATAGAAACAAAGAGTTTATGGAGCAGCCATACCCTTAAAACTGCTACAGTTTCTATGAAACTGGAAAATTCCATTGCTACAGCCAATGTCAACAGCACAGGCAAGAAAGGAATGTAGATATTCAAAGGAAGGGAAGAATTTGATTAACGTAGACTATGGGTAACTGGCAAAAACTCTATGAACATGAGCAAAAGGTGCTGGCTTCTACAATGGGGTCCAGAAATAAGAATACAGGCATTTGCCCTCCCTGGTGTGGGTAAAGTAGAAGGCATATGTGTTTGTGCCAAGAACGAAGCTAGGCTAGGTTTTGAGTTCTGGCAGCAATGTATCTAGCTAACAGCATCCCAGGAAGCCCCCGACCTCCGCCTTGGAGCCTGTTCTCTGGTCTTACAATGCTCCTTGGCTAAGTGCCCACATGTTCGTACATGGTGATTCCTGCAGATGCTAAGCCTCAGAACAGGAGATTGTGATGCTGCTGGAGGGGAGGTTTGGAGGTGGGGCTTTCAGGGAAAGTGCTGAGCTCCAGAGGGAGAGAGGTGAGGATCACACATCAGACAAAGAGAGGCTACATTTAGCTCTCTTCTCCACTCACCCTTCTCACCACAATAATTGCAGAAGCCTCTGATCTGGGCTCCCTTTTTCCCTGATGCATGTCTTCAAAATCCGTTCACCAGGATGCCACCCAGGGTATTTTTCAATTATCAATCTAATTATACAATTTCTGTATTCAATCGCCAGAACAGATAAAGAAGAGGAAAAAGAAGAATATGTATGTAAATGTACACATATAGATCCCCCAAGTGTCTGTCAGCTTGTCGTGCTGTGGGGGCTTACTGTGATGCTGAAAGCTATGCCACAGGTATTTCAGGTACTAACAGGGTCACCCACTGTGGACAGGTTTCAGCTAAGCTTCCAGACTAATACAGACTAGGGAGAAGGATTCGGCAGTCCACTCCAGAAACAATTAGCCATTGAAAACCCTCTGAATAGCAGAAAAGCACTGTTAAATATAGTGCCATAAAATGAGCCCCCCAGGCTGGAAGGCATGCAAGAAATGACTGGGGAAGAGTTGCCTCCTCAAAGGAGAGTCAACTTTAGTGGGAATGAAGTAAAGCCCTTGGAACCTCCTTTTGTTGATGTGGCATGACTCAAAATGAGAAGAAACATAGTGGCTGCAACAATGTGCTCAAACATAAAAAGATCACGTCCATGGCACAGTGTTGGGTAGTGTCTTGTTCTGTTGTACATAGGGCTGCTATGAGTTGGAGCTGACTTACCAGCACCTAACAACAACAACAACAATACACATACATGTGTGTGTATCTATGTTCTATATATGGAAAGAGAGTGATACCTACACAATGCTTAAAAATCAAATAGAACCTACAGGCCCATAATAAAAAGCACTAGTCATTTGATTTTCCTCACTAAAGGCAATGCTAATCCGCCCCAGTTCTGGCTATCAAAAGCAACTAACCCTAAACTTTGTTTTCTTTGCTCTCTTTTTTTAAAAAAATATTTGTCATTCTTTGGGCATTTGGGTACATATTTATAAATAATATTTTATTGCTATTTCTTGACCTTTCAATTTTAAACTTCATAATTGTCCCCTTTTTATGTAGATGAAGCTTTTTTGAAAATTATAAGCAGCTGTACAGAAGTATAATAGACACATAATAACCTGTATTTACTTCAAATGTACAATTTGATAAATTTTGCCATGAGTATCCACCCATGAAACTATCCCCACAGTCAGAATCATGAACATATCCATCTTGAAATATTTTCTCACTTCCCTTTGTTATTACTTCTTCCTACTCCTGCCCTGCCATCATCTCCTAGGCAAACACACATCTACTCTTTGTTATTATTGATTACTTTGCATATTCTAGAGTTTTATGTAATAGAACTACATAGTATGTATTCCTTTTCAGTCCACATAATGACTTTGAGATTCACCCATGTTCCTGTGTGGATCAATAGTTCATTCCTTTATATTGTTGAGTTGTGGCCCATTGTACGGCTATACCACAGTTTGTTTATCCATTTATATATGGTTATGTTTGAATATGAAATGTCTCCCACAGGCTCAAGCATTGAACCCTTGCTAGTGGCACTAAGTTGGGAGGTTGCGGATACTTTAGGAGGTAAAGCCTACCTGGGGAAGTAGGTTACTGAGTGTGTGATTTTGAAGGTTACAGCTGGTTCCTGTCCCCCTCCTGTCTCTATCTCTCTGCTTCCTGTTTGGCATGAGGTGAAGAAGCTCCTTTATCACACATTCCTGCTACCATGATGTTCTGCCCAAGTGCATGGGACCAAGCAACCATGCAGTGAACCCTCTGATAAATCCTTCCTCCCTTAAGTTGTTCTCTCAGATATTTTGTCACACTGATGCAAAGTCTGACTAATATACATACTAATGATCATTGGATACTTTCCAGTCTGGGGCTATTGGAAATAAAGCTGCTATAAACATTCTTGTCTTTGGATGGAAATCTGCTTTCATTTCCAGTGAGTAAATACCTAGGAATGAACTTGCTGTCATGTGGTAGGTGCATGTTTAACTTTTTAGGAAACTGCTAAGCTGTTTTCTAGTGGTCTACCATTTTGTATTTCCATCAGTAATGTTACAGTTCTAGTTCCTCCACATCTTTAGCAACATTTGGTATGCTCAGTCTTTTTTAAGTTTAACCATTCTAACGCAGCAGAACATTATTGTGGCTGTAGTTTGCATTTCTCTAGTGGCTAATATAATCTTCAAGAGAATGCCTTCAATAACCTATTTCCTCCAACTAGGCCCCACCTCCTAAAGGTTGTACCACCTCTCAATAATGTCACAGGCTGGCAACTAAGGCTACACATAGCACATGGCTTTTAGGGGACATTTCAGATCCAAACCATAACACCTATTCATCTAACTTGATACCTATTCCAAATTTACTTGATAACTATAGCTTTATATGAAATTCTAAAATTGTCGTTGTTGTTGTTAGGTGCCATCGAGTCGGTATCCGACTCATAGCGACCCTCATGGGGTTTTCAATGGCTGACTGTTTCAGGATTGTCTTGGGAGTGGATTGCCAGGCCCTTCTCCCACTTTTGCGGTGCTGGGAATTGAACTCAGGACCTCAGAGACTGCAGCGCAGTGCTCTACCCACTGAGCTAAATCCCAGCCCCTATTCTAAAATTAGATAATATTAATCCTCAAAGTCTGTCTGCCCTCATACCTCCACAACAAAAGTCATTTTAGCTCTTCTAGGTCTATTATATCTCCACTAAAATCAGCTTGTCAGGAGGCTGGAAGTATATCTCAGTGGTACAGTGCATGCTTAGCATGTGGGAGGCCCTGGGTTTGATTCTTAGCACCTAAATGAATTAGTATGCGTGTCAATTTCTATAAAAAGTCCGATTATGATTTTTGTTTGGATTATGTATTAGTTACTTTTGTGTTGCTGTGACCAAAATACCTGACAGGAGCAACTTAAAGAAGGAAAAGTATATTTTGGCCCATGGTTTCAGAGGGTTAGTCTACACTGGAAGGGAATGCATGATCAAGGAGAAGTCTGTGGCAGCAGAAGCACATGGCAGAGGCTGTTCACATCACCAGGAAGCAGAAAGTGAGGTCAAAACCAGGGCTTGGGTATCATCTTCAAAAGTCTGCCCCCAGTGACCTATTTCAGCCAGCTGGGTCCTATTTTCCAAAGTTTCTACAATTTCCAAAAATAGCACCACCAGCCAAGGACCAAATATTCAAACACGAGCCTGTGGGAGACATTTTTATATTCAAACTGTAAGAGATTACATTGAATCCATATGTCATTTTGGGAAGAACTGACACTTGAAAAAATATTAAGTCTTTTGACTCAGGATTTCACTTTTTAGTCTCCATATTCCTTTCCTCTAAAACTTCCATCTCCACTTTTAGTTATATTATCAGTACTTACATGGTTGACACAAAACCAAGCATTAAACTAAAATAATATTTGTTTTTGAATAGCGCTATGGTTTTCTTGGAGTTTATAATTGCCTCATTTTATAGGTCTATAATTTTTCCATAAACACGTGTCTAGTTCTCCTCCCCTCCCTTTTTGTGGCAGTATTTGGGTCACAAATGCTAGGCAAGTGTTCCACCATTGAGCTCCACCATGAGCCACTTCTTCATGTTTTATTTTGAGACAGGGTCTCACTGAATTGTGCAAGCTGCCTCTGATCTCGAACTCGTAATCCTCCTGCCTCAGACTTCTGTGTCCCTGGGATTACAGTTGTGTGTCATGGCTCCTAGCTAGTTCTCTTTACATAGTTTGTAAAATTATCTAACTGATTAACTACTCCATGAGGTCTACTTTTGTTTTGATAATGTCCTTTGAGAATATTCCATTTCCTTGCTTCAGAATAGGTTCGTCATATGGCCCTCCTCTTCCATCTTCCTTGGCTACTTTCCTAAGGTGGATCCATTGTTTCTTGAATCTTGTATTTTATTTTTCTTGGTTTAATTCTGAAATTGGTGAAGCATATCTCCCAATGTAGAGAGGTGAGCTTTCTGAATTTTTGCATTTATGAATGAATTTTTATTTTTCTCACCAAAATTTATCGATTATATTCTAGTTTTTCCAGCTTCTGAATTTTTCTGTATACTCAAAAGGAACTTTATTATCTGGGAATTTATGTTCTTTAGTTCTTCCTATCTTCCTTCAGAATTTTCCCCTCTGTTCTTTGAACTATGTCTTTTTCTTTTAAGACTCTCTTTTTTTTTTCATTTTTGTTAGTAAGTCTTTGTACTGTTGGAGTTTTCCTCAAATGTCAGTGATTCTTGGTCATCTGTACATACTTAAAAATGGGGCAGTTAAAAAGCTATTGGAAACAGAGGGATTGTCAGGACTGATGAATGGCAAGATTGCCTTTCACTGGTTTGGTGAGGAGCTTGCCATTTCACTAGTGTGATGAGACCCCAGCTAGCAATTTGTAGAAGTCTCTGTACCAGTGCAGTGTGTCTGAAGGATTCTTTGAGCTACAGCCTCATGACAGGACATCTGGCAACTGACAGGTGTATCATCTCCTATCATTTTCAGGTATGTTCTATTTTTCAGTTATAGCAGTTAACTCTTCTCCACACAGCATCAACTTCCAGGTTTTTATTTCTAGAATACTTTCTTCCATATTCTCCACTTAACAAAATCCTATTCATTTTCTAAAACCCAGATATGCATCACCCTTCTCTTTTCCTCTTAGGTAAGCTTACTCTTTCTCCACCTATCCCACGCCTAACTGGGGTTTTTAATTCATTTCTGCTTTGTGTCCCCATTATCTCTGGTTTGTATCATCACTAAAGTATGAACACTCAGTAAAAGGACCTCCAGGGAGTCCCTGAAACAGAAACGTTATACACAGAGTGAATTCTCTATAGATTAAGTTGGATACAAATATTTAATATGAATTTTTTTCCTTAAAGTGATTGATATAGGAAGCACAGCCTGTGGCCCAGCACACAGAAATTAAAGATGAAGAAAGGGTATTAGAGGCTATCATGATCTACAACTACTTCAATTTTCATTTATACAGGTGGAAAGCTCCAATCTGTGTTGGAACATGCCCATAAGGATAGAAAGATAGAATTAGTACTTTGAGTTCTGACATGATACTATTACTTCATAGATACTGTGTGGTACTTAACTGTCAAGACCCAATAGATGTGTTCAGACCAAAAGAAACATAGCAAAAGGCAGGTTTGAGCAATAGCCAATTTCAAGTGTAAATAACAAAAGAGTCAAGCACTGGTTCTGATAATCAAATTAGAGAGAAGGGTGAGAGCAAACTATGGAATTTCTCCACCACTTGTCTTCGCCACTGAAAAGTAAATAACCAAATAGTTCTCTCCTGATTTTTCAGATGTCAAAGCATATAAAAACAAAACCTGAAAACCCTATCAGACAGAATCTGACCATGAGACAGGGCACTGAACATAAACAAAACAATTCTGCAAGTGATGAAGAGATGGAAGACTCAGATAGCATGCAGAGGAGTGTTCTCTTCATAAGACAGGCAGCTCTGGCTCCAGATAACGAAGGTGGAGTAGTTATTGTCTGGGCTCAGCCATGAGATAAAAGCTAGCAGGTACGCTGAGAAATTGCAAGAGAAATATTACAACTCACTGAGGGTCTCTGCTTAGAGCAGACAGGAGCTCAGCAAAGCGAGCCTTGTGACTGTCATATATCAGGCCTTGAGATGAAAATGACCTAGAAGTTAGAGTCTGAAGGGCAGGAGGAAATCTGGCACCAGCAAACCATGGATTGGCCTAAGGGCAGGAAACAAGGGGAGCAATAAAACCTAGTGATTCAAGGTAAGAAGATATTGTTGTTGAACTGCCGGAAAGAGATTTGCTAGAGCAAACTTTTATTACTTTTGGATACTGACAGCCAATGTATCATATCCAGGTTTCCTGATGGTACAGTGATAACAAAGGCAAAGCAATCAAATTTATTTAGTGACTAGGGTTGGCAAAGGCATATGTGGTGCAATACAAATACATGGTGGAGCCCAGCATGACTGGAGGAGAGGGGCAAGTGTGAGAACCGAAGAGGGATGAAGAACAACCAGGGGTTAGAATCATTTGTTTGGGAAAGAAGCAAGTAAAATTGAATCAGATCAAGACATTCAGGAGTCTTGGTCCTTTTCCCCAAAAGAACTCTGTTGTCCTTTATCATCATGTCCATGAACACACGCGGACATGTGGGGCCCCCTAAAGCCAAGGATGACCCAGGGAAGTCATCAATAGCCCCGCCAAATGCCACCACAAAGAGAAGCACAGCTTCTGAGATCCCCATGCTTTGCAATTCTAGTGTGGGGAAGCAAAGGGATGGTCTGATGAACCCCAGCAGCATTAGGTTCAGGATTGGCTCTTTTAAACCCTGGAAATCAAACATGGGACTTTTCGCACCAACTTGAAATCTGTACCCACCTGCCTTAATGTTTTCCTGATTTGGATCCTCACCTCCTCTTCACCTAGGTCTTTGCTGCAGGCCTGGCCCAACTCGGGACCATGGCTTTCCTACAGAGGCCCTGAACCTGATGTTTCTAACTCTGCCATCTAGATTTTACTTTCCAGGTAGCCCCTTGCTATTCTATCCCAGAACTATCAACTCATTCTCTCCATTACCAATGAGTATTAGCTGAGTGACCACAGGGTATAGTACCTTCCCATTTACTCTCTGAGGTAGAAGAAAACAGACTCAAGGTTGGGAAAAGGAGATATTTATAAACAGGCACTTCTGTTTTACCCCCATGGAAAATCAAAAATCTCCTTTTATCATTATCATCATCATACAAACAGATATTGAACATTTGTGGCTCAACTAGGCAACAGCTTTATCTGTAACACATTAGATAATCTTTCTCTCAATGCTATGAAGAATGCACTATTATTATCCTCATTGTACAGGTGAGGAAACCAAGGTTTAGTTTGCACAAAACTAAGTATCTGAAACCTGGCAATCAAACCCAGCCTCTCACTTTACTTACTGGGGCTCTCCTTTTGCTTAAAATCTTCTACATCTCCTTACTGCATTATTTTTCCTAGCTCAAAAATACTATGGGTTCCCCTATAGGTTCGGGCAAGTTACATTGCAGATGCTCAATAAATATTTGTCCCATGTAATTGAAAGAATTCACAGGTGCTCACTCTGGCATTATGAATCCTCTGCATGGAGCCTGCTTGGAAGGTTTTATCTTGACCATTTCTTTCAACTAGCTGGCCAGCCTTGTACTATAGAGAGTAACACTTTTCAAGCCTCTAGCCCTGGGCCACTGTGACTGGTATGAGGAAAAGTTCAGGGCAAATTCTCATTAGTGGCCACCCAGTACTTTTCCCATCGTGGGAGGGGACATGGGAAGACTCAGATGCGCAGGCAGCTGCCAGCTTGCCTCGGTGTCCTGGCAGTCTTTATGATTGTCCCGCAAAAGCTGAAGCCAGAATGAACATCTGCCCAGGCCAGTCCAAGAGGAAACAGCTTTAGGTCAGCTAACTAATCGCTTTTTCATCTGCATCAGATGAGTCCATTTCAGTGCAGCAGCTTGAACACAAAGGTCTGGAAGCCTGGATTCCTTCTCTTCACCTCTCCTAGATTATGACAGTGGGTCCTTGTACTTCCCAGCTTGGGTCCCATCCTGTCTGGGTGGGGGCCAAAAGAGGAGGATCTCATACCTATTTGAGCTGAAGGAAGAGCTGGCTTGTTCTTCCTTAAAAGAGAAAACATCAGCCTTGCAGGCCTTTACAGCCTACACCTTTGGGGTTGGGGCACAAACCTACCCCTCACTATAGTTCTTTCAGGGTCACCCATAATGCACCAGCACACGCTGCCTGATATAAGACATAATCAGGTGCTCCCGACTCTTTAGCTGCAGCCTAGTTTGGTGTGCGTGCGTGTGTGTGTGTGTGTGTGTGTGTGTGTGTGTGTGTGTTTGTATTGGTTATAGGAGAGGGAAGGATGACAGATGATTCAGAAACATAAAGTAGTGACAGAACAATTTGAAACAATGTATGTTAAAGGGAAAAATTGCTCTGTAGTCTTTCCAAGCTAGGAGAGGTCAGTTTGGACTGAAAAATCCTTGAAGGCTGACAAAGTTTAAAATAAATGAAGAGGATCTATGGGAGGACCAACATGTACAAAGCATGGAGGTATCAAAGCAGAAGGTTAATCTTTTCATGGTCTAGGCTGGGCAGTAAGACCAATTGTCCTCTTCTTCTGCAGCCAGGGATCAGCAAGAGGAATCCAGCGTTCCTTCCTGCCAGCATTTTTCAGAGCCTTCCAGGTATTACTAACCAGAGTTCCAGCTGCTCCCTGCATATAGTTCTCCCAAGCTTCTTTTGACCCTTTATTGCTTTTATTGCTTTCTACCTTTGTTTCCCCTTCCTAAGGAACAATCTTAAAGCTGAGGGCCACGGCTTATTTGTCTTTGCCTGGCATAGAAAATACGCTCAAGAAAAATGTGTCAAATAAATGAAAGAACGGAGACATCACTGGAGGTGAGACTGGATGAACAGGTTGGTTCTAGAATGGAATATGCTGCCTGTGCCAGGCATTCTGACTAATTCTGTCATCAGAATTAGTGACTTGTGGCATCTGAGGATTACATTGATCTATTCAATCTTTATGTATTCCACAAATATTTATTGAAAGCCTATTCTCTTCCAGATGCTGTTATAGGCGCTTAGGATACAGCAGTGATAGAAAAGATAAAGCCCTGCCAGACGGACTGATGTTCCCACGGAACAGACAAACAATCAGGCCAGCGACATGATTCATGGTGTCTAGTATAGAATGGAAATGTGTGCAAACAAGAGGATAAAGGTACTGAAGTATAGGACTGAGTGTGTAGCTTAGTGGTAGAGTGTGTGAAGCCCTGGGTTCAATTCCGCGCACCACTACAAAAAAAAAAAAAAAAAAAAAAGAGTACAAAAAATACACAGCTTTTTTCTCCCTTTCAATTTATTGCATCTTTTGGCTTGCTACTTGTTGTCCTTCTAAGAAAAACGCTCATTTTCCCATTACCACCATAATCTTGATCATTCATCTTTACAATGTATAATTCCACCTTTAAATGCAAAATAAGAGCATTTAAAGCAATTACGTAGTTTGTATTTTATAGTTCATTCATGCATCTGGACTTAATTTTTTACCAGAATAGTGGAAACTGCATCAAGCTAATTCAATTGTTCATTATTTCATTTCTTGATATACAGCAACCTACCAACACTCTCCACCTTTGGCTTATACATAAGTAAGGATGATCTGAAAGGGAAAGAAGTTACTGGTTGGTCTCTCCCCTTCCTTCTATTTCCATTGTGTGTGAGTGTGTATACATGTGCATGTGAGTCACTGAGGCACTGACAGTCCCCAGAGACTACACCAGAATTTGCTTGGAATGCAGAAAGAACACAGTGATGTCCTAAGAAACATGAATGACTGAGAAACTTGATCCTGTCCTTCCTGACTTGGGTTACTTCCCTGTATTAAATTAGGATTAGGCTGCAATGCACCTTTCTAGTAGTACTCACTGTATGTTTATAAAGAACCACAACACCTTTGACCCTTTTTCTACTTTATCTTTTCCAATATGCATTTTTTTCCCCAGTACTGGGGGTTGAACCCAGGGCCTCCGGCTTGCATGATTTGCAAGTGCTGGACCACTGAGCTGCACCCCCAGCCCATTTGTTTTCCACTTTTTCAGACAGGGTCTCGCTAAATTACGCAGACTGCCTCTGGTTTTGAACTTGGCGATCCTCCTGCCTCTGCCTCCAGAGCCACTAGGATTACAGGCATGCACCACGGTGCCAGGCTCCAATGTTTCTTCAAAAGAGAACTCTGGAAAGTTCATGATAGTCTTGCTGGTGTTCATTACCAGAGCTTAGACCTAGAGTATATGCTCACTCCCATGTTCAGTGATATAGCTATTAAAGGGTTCTTGACAATGTGTGTGTGTTTGTGTGTGTTTATGTGTGTGTATGTGTGATACTGGAGGTTATATGATGCTGCATGTGGATGGTGAACATGGGTCATGTCTGGGTGAGTTCAGGTGGGATATGGGGTGTATGTATATGTATGTGATATAAGCCTGGTGTTTGTGGCACATGATCTCTGTGTGTCTGTGTGACGTGTGTGTAGGACCTGTGGTGTGTTTGTTTATGTGTGCAATGTGAAATGAATATTAAGGTTTTCCAGCACACTTCTCCTCCGGGTCATCTATCTCATATCTTAGGTTTCCCTGAAACTCCAGTCTGTTCTCGTATTCGTCTAAGTGAAATAACATGCAGCCTTGTGACATTCACAAACAAAACCCAATGGTTTTTATCTGAGTCAAGTGCTCCCTGAGGCTTTATTTTTTTTCCTCCACTCCTTCCTGTAAATCCGTTTTATGCTTTGGAGTTAGAAGATGACATCTTGTTACATCATGTTAGACAGCACCATAATTTTTTCCAGCAAACCATTTCCAATCTGGCTAAACAGACAGGATTGAACGAAGACAGACAACCCAGCATAAATAAAGGATCAGTTCATGGCCCTTCGGGAGGGACCCAGAGGAGCCCTGTTCCCCAGTCAGAGGCTGACTGGCAGTTTTATGTTTTAACTCCTTAGGTTGGGGATGGAGAAAACTCTGCAGGCGGGCAGCTCTCCCAGTGACATTGTACAGTCTTTCTCTGCTGGAGAGAAGGACGCCTGGAGGGAAGGCTGTCTCTGCAGGGGAAGAAAGAATGGGGGAGATTGATGCTCGGCCTGAGGTCCTTTCTATACTATACACAGGTCAGACCTATCTTTTGCTTTCCAGCTAAAGCGGCTATTTATAGTCCTGCCTGTGTTTGGTATTCTGCCTGTGACCCCTGTGCCGGCTCAGGGCCTGTGTTTAAAAACAACTGCTCTATGCTAAAGTTCAAGCCCACCCTAGAGACTTGCCCTTAGCAGTCTCCATTGGAAGCTTAGTGACGAGGGCAGGTGCCCTCCTACCCTCTGATACACCATGAATCTGGGTGTCTGCCACAACCCTGGCATGTCTCTACTGCATCCCATGCTGTGAGAATTGTGTTCGGTCTCTCAGATCTTAGTGTGGGTGATCTGCCAATGGGCCCCTTCCAAACCAATATCAGTATTTGGCCTGAAAATGTTCACTAGCTGTATTGCTTAGATAATTATGACACAAAATGTTAGGATTTATGAAGTAGGGAGATGGTGTAAGAAAACTGGACTCAGAGCCAGGTGGTCCAGGTTTGAGCCACAATTCTAAGTTGTGTGAGCCTGGGCAGGTCAGTGAACCCCTCTGGGCTTCCCCTCCTACATGCAAAGAGAATGCCTGCCTCGTGGGGATGCTGTGAGGACAAAGATGACATGGTGCATGTGTGAAAGTTGTCTAGAAACTTCCTTACTCTCATATTGTACTATTTCACCTTCTCATACTTCTCAAAAGAACATGGCAAGAAATAAAGGTGGGAAGGAATTGAGATGTTCTGGTGATAACAGAGAACAAAATTTCTAAAAGAACATGGCAAGAAATAAAGGTGGGAAGGAATTGAGATGTTCTGCTGATAACAGAGAACAAAATTTCTAAGTGTGAATCAGCCAGGAAAGAGATAAGAATCTTTTTTTTTTTAATTAAAAATACTTGAGGTTGAAACTTAAAGCAGGTATTTGTAAATACTATAAATTTAATACAAGTCAATAAAGATGAATTGAAACATTACGTGCCAGTCAGTATGATCAACACCAGAGATATCAAGGAAAACAAGACAGAAATAATTAAAGCAGGGTGATTCTTATCACAAAAGGGAAAATAAATTAGTATAGCCAAAAAAAAAAAAAAAAAAAAAAAAAAAAAAAAAAAAAAAAAAAAAAAAAAAAAAAAAAAAAAAAAAAAAAAAAAAAAAAAAAAAAAAAAAAAAAAAAAAAAATCCAGAATTCAAGTTCACTTTACACATTTGAAATGTGATAAAAAGACAAAAAGAAAAAGCTATTTAATAATTGTATCACTGGCTATACCTTTAGAAAACAATTTTAGATCAATAGTTTTATCATATCATAAAAGAAATGCTAATTGGGCTAAGAATTATATATAAATAGACAATTTTAAATATAAAACTACAAAAAAAATCAGTAGAGAGGCTTTGCCAGATCAGTGGAGAAATAGCCTCTCAAATCTGAAGCAATATAAAAAAATCACCAAGATTGACAGGCACTGTGTTAACCCCTTTTTCCATTCCTGTGATATATACCTGAGAAAAACATCTTAAAGCGAGGAACTATTTATTTTGGCTCACAATTTCAGAGGTTTCAGCCCACAGTCCTTGGCTCTGTTGATTCTAGGTCTGTGGTGAGGCAAAGTATCATGGTGGCAGGAGCATGTGGCATAGGCTACTTAACTCATGGTGGACAGGAAGCAGAAAGAGCAGGAATAGGAAGGAGCCAGGGCAAGATAGAGCCCTCAAGGACATGTCCCCAGTAACCTACTTCCTCCAACTATGTCCCACCTTACACAGTTCCACCATTTCCCAGACTCTATTCAAATTTTGTATCTATCAGTAGATTAATCCATTCTTAAAGGCAGAGCCCTCATGATCCAATCACTTCCCTGGAGCTCATTATCTGGCAACCAAGCACCCAATACATGAAGCAGACATGTTATGATCAAACCATAATAGTCACAAACAAATGTTTTAAGAGCTTTCAAATAATGAAAATTGGTCCCTCTAATATAAAATTCTGGCAGAAGGTTGGAGAAATATTTTTATCAACCACAACTAGAGTATATAATAATATTTTATAAATTACTTATTAAAATGCAAAATAAAACATCAAAGTGTCAATAGATGAATGAAAATACAAGACAAGTAATTTACAAAAAAAGAAACTGTAAATTGCCAATAAACTCAAGGAAAAAAGTTTATCTTTGTAATTAAATGTTTTAAGCAACCGGAGAAGGGCCTGGCAATCCACTCGCAAGGCAATCCCGAAACAGTCAGCCATTGAAAACCCTA
This sequence comes from Pedetes capensis, assembly GCA_007922755.1. Classification (NCBI taxonomy): domain Eukaryota; kingdom Metazoa; phylum Chordata; class Mammalia; order Rodentia; family Pedetidae; genus Pedetes; species Pedetes capensis. Next base: position 214,603 of record VMDO01000520.1, on the reverse strand, counting down.
TGAGGGTCGCTATGAGTCGGATACCAGCTTGATGGCACCTAACAACAACAACAACAACAAATTTAAGCAACACTGAAACACCAGTTTACGTTAAGTCAGGAAAAGTTAAAATGTGACATCTAATGATGGTGAGGTTGTATGTGAGGGTAGCAATTTCTACATTATTGGTAGCAGCATGAATTCTCATAGCCTGTTTGGAAAATAAAATAAGAATGTATATTGAAGCTCACAAAGATAGTCATACCTTTTGAGCTAGATATTGCCTTCCTAGGAGTTTATCCTAAAGAAAGAAATCAAAAACAAAAAAGTTACCCAATGGGTTGGAGATATTGATCAGTGATAGGGTGCTTTGCCTAGGATGCACAAGGCCCTGGGTTCAATCCCCAGAACCACACACACACACAAAAAGAAGGTCAGAAAAAAGCCACATGATTGACTTTTACTTTTGTATAACAGAATTAAAAGTAAATGTTCAAAAAAAGGGGGGACAATAAAGAAAAAATGTGATTATGAGAACTTAAGTATACTGTGAAGGTATTAAAATAATGATAAAAGTTGATATAAAGAAAACATTGATGGTAAACCGATAAAAATGAAAATATAAATTTTAATATTGCATAAATATAATAATTACAGGTATATAGAATCAGTTATTCATTTTAACAGACCCAGAAGAAAATATGCAAGAGCTTGAAAATATTGTATTAGAGTATTGAGATTAAGACTTCTGTTAAATAAAAAAAAATTCCTTAATTGTGCTATAGTGACTTTAATTTTGGAGAAAAATACTAATTTTTAAAAATATCTTTAATTGGCAAGTAAAAGTTACATATATTTATAGTGTAGAAAACTGTTTTGATTGTGAATTATGTAAATCAAGCTAATTAATGTTTACATTACTTCACATATAAGAACTTTTTTGTGATGAGAACACTTAGTCTATACTCTTCTAGTAACTTTCAAGTATATACAATACTGTTTTTAATCAAAAGTCACTGTGATATACAATAGACCTCTTCAGTATTTCCTCATAAGTGAAATTTTGTGTCTTTTGGCCAACATCTCCTCAATTCTTCTACCACCACCACCATCATCACCCCACTTCTGGTAATCCCATTTTACTCTGTTTCCATTAAGTTTAACTTTTTTACACTCTCCATGTAGTTGAGATATTTGTCATCTTCTGTCTGGCTTGTTTTTTTTAACATGTCCTACAGTTCCATCCATGTCATTGAAAGTGACAAGGTTTCCATCTTTTTTTAAGGTTGAACATATATATATATATATATATATATATATATATATATATATATATGCCACGTTTGCCTTACTTATCATTCATATGTTGACAGACATGTGGATTGTTTCCATATCTTTGCTATTGTGAATAACCCTGCAATGAACATGGGAGTATAGATATCTTTCTTTTTTCTTTTTCTCTTTTCTTTTTTCTTCTTCTTCTTCTCCCCCTCCCCCCTCCTCCTCCTCCCCCTCCTCCTCCTCCTTCTCTTCCTCCTGCTCCTCCATTCCTATTCCTCTTCTTCTTCTTCCTCTTCCTCTTCTTCTTCTTCTGTTTTGGCCATACTAGGAGTTGAACTCAGTGCCTTGCACATGCTAGGTAAGTGCCCTAACACAGAGCCACTTCTCCAACCCCTTTTATTATTTTTTTAATTTTGAGACAGAGTCTTGTTAAGTTGTGCAGGCTGCCTCTGGCCTGAAACTTGTGATTCTGGTGTCTCAGCTTACCAAGTTACTGGAGTTATAGGTATGTGCTTCAGTGCTTGGCTGAAAATATTTCTTCGACATACTATTTTTATTTTTTGTTTTTTATACAAGTTCTCACTTTGTAGTCAGCCTGTTTTCCAATTTAAGATCTTCCTACCTCAGCCTCCTGAGTGCTTGGGTTACAGGTGTGTGCCACCATGCCTGGTAGACATACTGATTTAATTTCCTTTGGATATATCTCTAGTAGTGGGATTGCTGAATCATATGGTAATTTTATTTTTAACTTTTTGAGGGACTATGTTAGTGTTTTTCATAATGGCTAATTTACATTCCCACTAATAGGATACAAGTATTGCCTTTTCTCCATATCATCACCAACCCTTGTCATTACTCATCTTTTTGATAATAGAGATGCTAATGGGTATGAGGTGATAACTCATTGTGATTTTAATATCCATTTCCCTGATGATTAAAGATATTAAGTATTTTTTTCATATAGCTGTTACCATTTGTATGTCTTCCATTGAGAAATGCCTGTTCAAGTTCTTTACTCTATCAATTTTCTGTTGTTTTTGCTTTTGTTTTTTTCAGTGTTGGGGATCAAACCCAGTACCTTGCATGTGCTAGGCAAGAGCTCTACCACCGAGCTGCACCTCAATCCCTTTGCCCATTCTTTAAGTGGGTTGTTTTAAGTTCCTCATATATTTCTCAAAAAGGAGAAAAAAATCTTCTCTATAATGATCTGAATTAACATTTTGGGTATATTCCTACTTCAGTTCTTGCTTCTTCTATTTTGACCTGCTGCTCACCGACAAATTCTCCCAGTGCCCAGCTTCAGCTCTTCCACAATTCAAAGTCCAATTATCTGGCTGCCTATTGGCTTTCTGATGTAGCTTTTTGTGTTGTCACTACCCTGGCAGAAAATAAAGAAAGAAATGTTTCCTTCCAATCATAGCAACTCTAAGACTCTCAGATTCCTTTTTTCTATTCTACAACAACATCCCTCTTGGCCCCAGGCTACCTATTACAAAGCAGTACAGTTTCCAGCCCTTGTCCTTGGCTCAGCTGTTTCATGATAGTGAGAGGATAGTACGTTCACAATCTCAGCATTTGCAATTAGCTTGGGACAGGTTCAAAAAATATTTCATGGAATTAAGTACTTTCCTCATTCTTTTTCCATTTTATTTATTTTTTAGTACCTTTCTTAGGGCCAACCCTTGTTTTGTTTTGTTTTGTTTTGTTTTTTTGTTTGGTGACCCTGTGTGCACCTGCAGGTCAATTCAGCACTCTTTTAGTGCCATACATTATTTCAGGCCATCTTACAAAGATGATAAGACACAGCCAGCCCTTGGTCTCAAGGAGCTTGTTATCCAATGGGAAAAAGACACATTAAATCTAAAATTTTTCCTATGTAAATGTGCTAAGTGTGATATCTGGCACCACACTCATGGAAACAAAGCAGATGCTGGTTCACGATGTAAATTCAGAGATGGCATGAATGGCGATTAGCTGGACAAAGATGGGAGAGGAAGAGTCAGTTAGGGTGAGGTGGGATGGGGTAGAGTGGAGGATGCACGAGACAGAAGGAACAACATTACCCAGGACCAGCCTGAAAGAAAGCAAGCACAGCAAGCGCAAGGAGAACTACTTTTCAGCTCCCTGTGCTTTTGTTTTTTATTTATTATTATTATTATTTTTTCTTTCTCTGTGCTTTTAAAAAAGCAAGTTATTCTAGTATCTGAGATTGGTATCCTCTCCGTTTGGTCCTTTTAATCATCCAGTTCTGCTGGAGAAGGCCCTTTCTCAGACAGCACATTGGGCTTTTCCCCAGTTCTTGGCCCAATTTTCACTCCTGTTCTATTTGTTAGTACCTCTGCCCTTGCTCTTTACTTCTTTGTTCTCCTTAGAAGTGTTTGCCCTTCCCACATCCTCATCTCTGACCTCCACATTTACACTTCCCATGGCTATTTCACCAGTCTTCAGCCCTCTGTATATCCACTGAATTGAGGTGGGGGCAAGGCAAGGAAAGAATTCTCATCAAAGTTGCTTCAGTCATCAGTGCTAGGCAACCACTTGCAGACAAAAAATAACTGCCATTTTTACTTAACTTATGATGGTTTCCAGCAAGAGGCACCCATTTTGGGGGAGGCTGGAAAGTCAGTTCTCTTCCTCTTACCTGTTCATGTGCCTTCAAGAGCTGGAGCCACTATCTCGGGCTTATACCATCAAGGGATTTTCATTTGTGAGAATGGTCAATCTTGGTTGTTATTATCTTGTTCTAGATGAATTCTGAGGTATGTATAAAGAAGTCAGGTTAGTTTCCGTATTAAAATATCTTGGCATTATCAGTTTCCCATATCCGAATATGAGCCAATGACTTTATTTCAAGTGATGAATTCAAGAAAGTAACAGTTTTAAAAAAGAATAAGGAATTGGTTTTCAACAAGAATGCCAAGACCATTCAGTAAAGAAAAAATAGTCTTTTCAACCCATAGTTCTGGGATAACAGAATATCCACATATAACAGAATGAATTCAAGCTCCTATTTCACATCATACACAAAAATTAACTCAAAATAAGTTATGGGATTAAACGAAAGAGTCAAACTTTAAAACATAGGTATAAATCTTTAAACCCTGGTTTGGGCAATGATTTATTAGGTATAACACCAAAACACAAGCAATAAAAGAGAAATAGAGAAAGAAGACTTCACCAAAATTAAAGATTTTGGCACAGTAAAGGACACTATCAAGAAGATGGAAAAATAAAACCCATAGAATGGGAGAAATTTGCAAGTATATCTGATAAAGATCTAGTATCTAGAATATATAAATAACTCTTATAACTCAATAACAGAAAGATACACAACCCAATTTTAAAGCGGACAGGGGACTTGGAAAGGCATTTCTCCACAGAAAATACACAAATGGCTAATAAGCACATAAAAATAGTCTTAATATCATTAATCACTGGGGAAAAATGTAATTCAAAACCAAAGTGAATTGCATTTGTTTCCACATTCATTAGAATAGCTGTAATAAAAATTAAAAATAAATAAACAAAAATATAAGAATTGGTGATGATGTGAAGAAATTCGAGCCCTCATACATTGCTGGTGGGACTGTAAAATGGCACAGCTGCTACGGAAAACAGTTTGGCAGTTCCTCAAAAAGTTAAACATAGAATTACCAATAACTCTGCATTTCCACTCACAAGTATATACACAAGAGAATTGAAAACATATGTCCACACAAAAACTTGTACATGAATGTTCACAGCAGTATTATTCATAATAGTCTAAAAATGGAAGCAACTCCAACGTCCATCAACTGATGAATGGATAAGCAAAATCTCACACAATAGGATATCATTCAACTATAAAAACAAATGAAGTATTGATGCAGGCTACCATATGGATGAAACTTTATTAAAGACATTATCCTAAGTGTAAGAAGCCAGACACAAAAGGCTATGTATTGTATAATTCCATTTATGCGAGATGTCCAGAGTAGGAGAATCCACAGATACAAAAGTATATTAGTGGCTCCCTAGGGCTGGGGACATGGGAGATGGAGATGAGGAGCCCAATGCAGAGTTTCTTTTGGGGAAGATGAAATGTTCTAGAATTAGATAGGAATGGTGAGTGCATGGCATTGTGAATATGTTAAAAACCACTGATATGCACACTTTGAAAGGGTAAATTCCATACAATGGGGGTTTAGTCTCAAAGGAAAAAAATGAATGAGGAGTCCTTTACGCACTGGATTTAAGCTAGCCTTTGAGACTCACTGTAACCATACTGATATGCATCTTGAGAAGCACATTTTATCCTGGGTTCTTGGCTAAGAATGGGAGGAAAAAAATATGAATAAGACATAGGCTCTGTTCTCAAGCTGCTCATACCCTGTTGGAGGTCACAGACCCATAATTCACTAACTGGAACACAAGCTCTAAGATAATAAGTGGCCCCATGGAAAAGAAATGATTCTGCTGGGGGCACAACAGGAGTAGATTCATTCTGACTGAAAGAATATGAGAAGGTATTGCAGAAGAGTAGACATTGGATGAGTAGGAGGTTGACACTTGGAGAAGGTGGTGAAGGGAATTCTATGCAGGGTGACCAGCTTTAGCAAAGGCCTAGAGATGTATAAGGGCTGGGATTTGGCTCAGTGGGTAGAGCACTGCACTGCAGTCTTTGAGGTCCCGAGTTCGATTCCCAGCACCGCAAAAGTGGGAGAAGGGCCTGGCAATCCACTCCCAAGACAATCCTGAAACAGTCAGCCATTGAAAACCCTATGAGGGTCACTATGAGTCGGACACCGACTCGACGGCACCTAACAACAGAGATGTATAAAGCATTCAAAGACAGTCACATTCCCGGATGGTATGATTTGAATTGTGGATTCTCTCTCCTTTCATCTGCACCCTGCCACTGCTTTTTATTCAACATCGTTATTCACTTTGTTCTTTGGTTCCTGTCTCATGGAATATGCCTTCAATGTGAAAGTTGGGAAGCAGAAATATCACCCTTGGGCCTTGGTGGGGTTTTGCAGGGCTCCCTAAATTCTCTTGCTCTATCTATATCCTGCCCATGGCTGTCTGAGCACCTGGGACAGATCTGGCAGGCAGCTCTGCTCCTACACTCTGTCTCTCCACTCTGGTAACCTCTCTTTACTGCAATGACTTGACCCATCCACCTGCCAAACAGATGGGGTTCTCATTCCCTCTTCAAGAGGCTTTTGCTCCATGAAGGAGGAAGCCAAGGGGAGGAATGGAGACCCACCCCATTCTCCTGGGAAGAGTCATGCCATCTGGTTCCTTTGGCAGCTGGCTGTATTTGGCTTCCATTTAGATGGCAAACCCACTGCCTGGAGGTGGGGAGACAAGGGCTCCCATAGGAGGAGTTTGGTGCCTAATGAATTGTTCAGTGAAAAGTGCTAAGCAGAAAGCGTTCTGGAAGGAAAGGCAGATTTTCAGTCTGCAGCCCTGAGGCCACTAATGCCTCCCAGATGACAAGTGAACAGAGTGGCCCTCCGAGTGTGTACACGCTGCCATTTGCTCCCTGATGCACTGAGCATAAGGCTGTTTTATTGTACTTACCATTTCATATCTCTAGAGCATAACAGATGCATTGCAAACATGAGCACTCTGGACAGTGGAGCCATCCCTGAGCTGACTTCTCCCTAAGCCAGGGATAATCTCCCTGCACCAGAGATCCAGCGTGATGAACTAGTCAGTGTTCCCAGCCTTATGTGCTTATGAGAAATCTGGACTCAGAGACATCTGTCTCAGGCAGCTCTACTCAGGATAGGATATTGCCCTTCCCTGGAGTGGATTTGAGCACATAACACCCCTGTATCTGCCTGAGACTGGGGTTCCTGCCTTATGAACCCCAAACAGAGAGCAGAGGACCAATAGCATGGTAAATATGCTTCCCGAAAATCCAGACAAACAGAGACCCAGATTTAACACTGACTCCAGCCACTACTCCAGTCCTTCTCCTTGAATCATTTGATAATTTTTTTTATTCAAGCCCAAGAAAACTCAACTCCTATTCCACTGTCTCTAGTTCTCGGAGGGATAAATGGTCTGACTCTGTAGACAAGAGCCAGATGTGTGATGGTTGGGTCAGTCCGTACCGGGAAGGGGTGAGGACGGAGGAGGGGGAAGCAAGCCTGAATGTCATGACTTGGAAGGGTCAAGCGGTCAGTGACAGTGGCAAGAAACAGATTTTTCCAGCTGCTTTCAGGCTGCGATTTGTACTGCATAATCTGAATGCTTTTATCTGTTTCTGAAAATAGACAGGAATTTTTTCCACAGGCTGCTCCAATCTGGCTGTGGAGACGTGAGGGAGGATTGCAGGGAGACAGTTGTACGTCGTCCAGATTGTTCATTTGGGGACCCCCTCCCCCACCAGCCTTTCTGCATATGGGCTATGATGGAGCCTCCTTATCTTAATACTTGTTGAAGTAGGGAGTCAGAAATGCTAGCAATACTTTCCATTCTGAATTTTTGCATAGCTTCTGATAGAGTGTGCCACCATTCCTTTTGCTTAAACAGACAGGATAGAAGGCCTTCGGGAGGTCAGAAACACCTGCCCAGATGGATGTAGTTCCTTGAGTCTGTGTAGAATGACATATATAGGAGATGAAGAATGCAGAAAGAAGAAAATGGCTTGAATTGAACTTATCGTTTATGGTTGTTTCCAATTCCACAAATCATTCTCCACCTTTGTCCTGGATTTACACTACAAACTAGCACCATGAATGATCTACAGAGATCTTCTGGAAGGTTAACTCTAGATTAAATCAGACTCCATCTTGCAGCAGCTGGTCCCTCTCATCTAAGATCAAAAGGATCCTGAATCTTCCAAGTGAACTGCTGTCAAGCAAACAGCAGGAGGATCTCTAATATTATTTACATAGCATTTTCTTTTTCTAATTATGTATTGGGACTAAGACAAGGGCCTTTTAATCTACAAATAAATGTATCTAGATACCATCTCTTCTTTTTCCAGAAACGCTTTTCACTTGTCATCCACCCACCTGCCAAGAGGAAGAAGTTTTATTGTGCTGACTATGCAATGACACTTGCCAAGCTTGTTTTTCGACCTGGAGTTTCTTGGACCTATAAGAAATTGATATGAGCCTTTGAGGCTGGTAAGTTTGGGGAGCTTATTTGCAAGGTTCCTCTAAAATAGCCCTTGTTATGAATGGAAGCAAGAGAAGAGTGCCAGTTTGTTATGAAAAGCTGCCAATGCCCTGTGTCTCTGAAACTCCTGACTTGTCTTCAAGAGCAAAGAGTCTCCCGGTTAGGTGGGTACTAGTGAGGAGGAAAAAGAGCAGCAATGTGAACTCACATAATTACTTACTCCAGCCTTCTCCACTACTCCAGTCCTTCTTGGAGAACTCTTTTCATGAAGGCTGTTTCTGGGCCCTGCAATTTGTGAGTCAGTTTCCTAATGATACAGCTCTTCAGCTCTGACCACGCTGGGCATAAAGCGGAATCTCTGGTTTACCAGCCTTCCAAGGCTCCTGCACCTAGTACTGCAGTGACATGAAGAACATTGGAGCCCATGAAAAACTGGCTTCGATCAGCTGTGTGTATAAAGCTCTGTGTCTCTTCAGAGAATGGAAAAGCAGAGAAATCACAGACAGACAAAGAGATGAAGAAGAGTGATTGGAAAGAACTGAGAAGATAACAATGGAGGTGGGTAATGATTTTTGAAAGTAATAGGCCATGCCAAAAGGAAAAAGAGGGAAGGCATTTTAGCAGAGGGAATGGAACACATACTGGTCCCCCACTTACCACATCCCAAAGTAATCTAGAGTTGTTAGGATATTAACAAAGAATCTGACCCTCCTAGAGACCTTCAAGCACAAAGCAACACAAGACTTCAAAGGAAAGAGCAGGAAGCTGGTTGGTTTCAGGTGTGTGGAAAGAAATGGGCTGGCATCGGCTTCATCCCATTCTCCTGGAAGCAGGGGCACACATAGAAATTTCCAGATGAGACAATCTGGTCATGACTTGTGCAAGACTGATTTGCTGGCACAAGGAGCCAGGCACTTATTGACATTGTTTTTTACTTTCCCCAGCACAGCTCAAGGTGGGTAGAGTTGCAGCTTTTTTATAATAATAAAGTAATAGAAAGGAAAAATGAAGTACAGAGAAGAGCTAGACTTTAAAAGGATGCTGGGTGTAAGAAAAACCAACAGGTATTGTTCTCCTTGGTTCACTGAGAGGGTATGGTGTAGCAGAAAGCCCATGAGCTTTGACATCAGAAGGATGTGGGCTTAAGCCTGCCTTTGCCATTTAGTGACCTTGCACAATTGCTTTAACACATTTGTTCCTCCGTTTTTTCATCTGGGCAATGGGAGAATAGTATCTACTATGCAGGATTCTTGTAAGGCTGGTGTACAGTACCTGGCACTTGGTAGACTGATGACTGTTAGCCATTATTATTCTACTATCTGTTGGCTCCCACCAGCAGTGTGAGAGCCAATTTCTCCAGGAGCATTTTTTCTAGAAGCCCCACCTCCCTTGTTTTATTTATTTTGTGGTACTTTAGAAAGGAGCTTCAAGATCACTTGGCCTAAGCCCTTCCTTTTTTGGTCCAGAGAGCTGGGTGGTTGACTCTAGCTCACAATGAATATAAATTGGGTGTAGAACTGAGAGTGGAGGACCTGGCTTCCTGGACAATACTGTTTCCTCCACATCTGTTGTTATTGTTGTTAGGTGCCATCAGTTCAGGTCTGACTCATAGTGACCCTATGTACAGCAAAACGAAACACTCCCTGATTCTGTGCCCTGCTCATGATCTTATTTATATTTAAGACCATTGTTGCAGATACTGTGTCAGTCCATCTTGTGGAAGGTTTTCCTTTTTTTCATTGACCTGCCACTCTCCCAAACATGATGTCCTTCTCCAGAGACTGGTCCCTCCTGACTACAGGTCCGAAATATGTAAGACACAGTCTAGCCATCCCTGCTTCCAAGGAGCACTCTGGTTGCACTTTTTCTAGGACAAATCTGTTGGTTCTTTTGGTAGTTCATGATATATTCAGTATTCGTCTCCAGCACCATAATTCAAAAGCATCAATCCTCACAGAGTATAGAGTAGCACTCTACAGAGCTAAACTCCAGCCCCTCTGCACCTGAGGGTTCTTGAACACAGTCAAGTGCATTTTCCTATGAAGTTGGTGACTTATAGTCCTTGCCTGTGATAACTCTTCAAAAGAAAAAATGGAGATGAAGATGAATAAACCAGAAGTCTCCCCTTTTGCTCCTCCCCCACCCCTCTACCACCCCAGGTTGGGGTGCAAAGCAGCTAAATCTTCCATCTCTTCAGTGTTAGCAGGGAACATCAGAGAGACTTCTGCTTATAACTAAGCTGGGGGCTCCGTCAAGCCTTCCCATGAGCTTTCTCAGCTTTGCTGGGAGGAGGTAGCAGCTGTGGTGTGCTGCTATGGGATGCTCTGTCCACTTGCTGTGGCCTGTGGGAATCCATCCAGTGAATGCTCAGGAAGTCATCTCAACCTTCCTTGCCCGTAAGAAGGTTTAAAACTGGCCAGAACCTCAGGGACTATTAATGGAAAGTGAGTCAACTCTGAGGCCCTTAAAGACCCATGTAGTATAAACCGCATTCCCAAAGACATTGACACCCATCTAGGAAGCCTTGTGGAAAGAAAGAAGAGGTAGCCTCATCCTAGACTATTAGTTAAGGTCAGGCTGGGTAGCTGTGCATCTTTTATAGAGCTGAGATATCTGCAGAGGTAGAGTCAGGAGGGCAGAGTATTTAAAATGAAAAGGGAAAGGAAGAACCACTGCCTGGGATCACTCCCTGAGCCCAGCCTTGCCTCAGGGCCCAGTTCCACCCCAGGGCTTCTTTGTCCTTCAATTGGTAGAGAAAAGAGGGCCAGATATTGGGGGAACCAAAGGGAAACCTCTGTCTCTTGCAAAAAGAGACTCTCTTGCTATGCCAGGAAAGGCCTGCCTTTTAGAACACGGTGTGTAGGTACTGACTGGGCAGATGCATTTCCAGAGGCTGCTCATCATCAGCATCAGGCATGGGGCCTTCATGCTGGCCAGATATTTCAAGGCTAAGCGTTCCTTAGTCTACCTGCTGGGTCTAAGGCACAGCTGCCTGGCCTGCACCTGAGGTACTGAGGTACAGGGCAGACCCGGGGGTGGGGGACAGGAGTGGGTCAGGATGCTCTTTCTAGGGCAAGGGCCTCCTTCAGCTCCAGGCAAAGAAGGGGTCACTTTCTTCCCCCTGATAATTTTCCAAGTGATTACCTCCCTGCCCAAATGGCGTCTCCAGGCTTACATAAGGGGCCAGGCTCAGGGTCTGCAGTTTGGGAGGATGGATGCCTGTCTGCCTCCTCTATTCCTGCACACACACACACACACACACACACACACACACACACCCCGAGTTTCCACCCCTGACTGCCTCTGTCGGCCCCGCCTTACTTCCTCCCACAGGCAGGGTCCTTGGAGCCCAGCGCTGAGCTGGTGTTGCGCTAAAAATAACTGCGTCGCCTCCCGTGATGAATGGGAAGGCCTTTGCTCTCCTTTCCTGCCTCAGCATCGGGCCTGAATCATGTTGGGAAGTCACATTCTGTTAACACAAGCACTTTTGTTTCCTCCTGTGCTCTCTCACCATCCGGCAGGGGCCCTGGCCAGGGGTGGCTTTTAATTTTTAAAGCGTCCTTGGGGGTCCATTCCACACCTCTACCCAGTGACATTAAGGAAAGCCATAGACAAAGAGAAAGGGAGAGAAGCATCCTGCACCTCCCCAAGGGACGCTCAGGGCGGGCTGGGACAAAGGCTGCACAGAGCCCCCTCCTGAGCTGAGCTGACACCCAGGCCAGGAATGTCCTGAGGCCAGGAAACAGCCTCCACTCACACCAGCCCGGGGTGGCCACTCAATGAATATTTGCAGAAGAGAAATGAAAGTGTCCGAGGCATAACTGCATACCTCTTGCATCTCTAGGAGTTGCTTTGATGCTGCCTAGTGCTGCACTTGTGAGGACGAAGGCCTCTCAACCAGGCAGGGGAAGCATTTGGGAAAACTTCTTAAAGCTTTGCATATCCTAGGCTCTTCCACTTCTCTTGGCTTGGTTCTGAGTTCTCTGAGACTGAGGACCATACTCAGCTCATCTTTGAATCACTCCTGACCCCAGTTTGGGTGCATGGCTCAGTGGGAGGACTAGAGTCACTGCCTTACAAACACAAAAGGGGGGGTCTCTGAAACCTAGACAGTGGGCAAATTCCTCCTGCCCACTTGAGACTTGAGAAAGGTGGCATGTCAGAGCCTGGTTTCCATCCTGGCTCACAGGGCCCTGGGGAGCCCAGGATGCTCTAGAACAAGGGAGTAGATGGCTCAGCCCCCTCTGACAGACCATCTCCTCCTGGGAAACTGCTGTTTCCCCTCTAAGTCTCATTTCTCTCTTTCTGCTTGAATTTGTAGGGGGTCTCGGTTTAATGGAACCTGTTTTAAAGGACCTTTTGGAACCCCTATCGAACAAATCTTCTTGACCTTTAATTTGTTCTCAAACAAAATGACAGAAGCTTTTAGCTTAAGCAGCAAGCCCATAAATAATCAGCCTAGGATATCCATGTTTTCCAGTCAGAGGATTTCACTGTTTGACCAGGGAAGAATATACCCAGAGCCTGCACGTGATCTCATTCCCACTTGTGTGTCTATAGATGTGTAGGGACACTGGGGATAGCTCTTGTGACTACCTGTGTGCTACGTTACCTAGTGTCCCTGCACATCATTCTGTCCCTAACCCCCAATCACACACATATCTGCCCTGAAAGGAGGTGGGGAAAATGTGGGCTTGACAGCAAGTCTAATACTCCTAGAAAGATCAGGAGGGGCTCCCCAGCTGTCGATGATAAAGGTGGCAGATAGGCCACCAACAGCTAGTAGAGGCTGGTGCCCTCTTAAACCAAGAAAAACAGATACAGAGGACATAGTTCACTCGTGTAAGCAAGAGACAGAGATGGGAGACTCTCCAGGACAGAAGGACAGGCAGACATTCTGGGAGACTCTCACATTCCAAAAGTGTGGGCACAGGGGTGCATCATCCCGGTGATTCCCACCCTCTGAGTGCCAGAGGTTGAAGGAGAGGAAGGAATTTGAGCTTAGGAAGGAGACCCTGGTTCCAGGGAGGCTCCAACAGCAGCTCTTCTTGTGACCTCAGGAGACTCCACTGATCAAATGAAGAGGCAGGATTGGTCTGTAGTTCTGCAAGACCGACATACTTCTGTATTCAAAAGTTGGAGGCATCAGACAATAGGAGCAAGAGATCAGCCTCTGTGGCTCACCAGGTCAATGGTGAGCGGGCTTATGGGGGTCCCTAAAAAGAAGGCTTCCTTCTGCCCTTTCACTGTCCATAGCTCTTCCTAACAGTTCAACATTGCTCTTTCCTAGAGCACATGGACTCCCCCTTGGTCTCAAGATACTTCCTTAAGTTCCACTCTGCACTCTTTATCATACCTCTACCTAATCCCCCAACTGTCCTTAGACAGTTGACATCTTGACATCTCCTCTTGACATCTCTGACTATCAAACAAGTGCAAACCCTCCTCTCTGGGTTTTCTGGGCTTCCACAGAGCTATTTTGGACTTGACTCAGAATGTCCCTGGATCATCCATGCAGAGTTCTTCCTTGGTCTCCCTTTCAACTAACATTTCTTTAAGAGCTGACAGAGGCTTGATCTGACAGCGGATGCATTCCTGAGCTTAGGGACACAGATATGCTACAGGTGGAGAAGACACAGATCCATTTACATAGGCAAGAGGCAGAGATGAACAGCAAAGTTTTTGTGTTGGAAACTTTATCTCCAAATTTGTATGTTGATGGTATTTGGAGGTAGGACTCTTGGACGGTAAATAGGGTTATGGGAGATTGAAGGTGGGGCCCCCATGATGGCATTAGAGGCTTCATGATGTGATGCCCTCTTCCATATTATAACACAGCAAGAAGCCCTTCACCAGATGCTGGCACCTTGATACTGTGAGAAATAAATCTATCCTCCTTATACATTTCCCAGTCTCTAGTATTCTATTATAGCAGCAGGAAAAAGACTAAGGCAAGAGGTCTGGCCCTGGTTTGGGGCATCTCTTCTCCCAAGTCATTTTCCCTGAGGGTCTTGGTGCCCTCGCCTACTCTCTAGACTTCTCTGGTGGCCACTCCCTGAAGGCCTGTCGTGAATCAACTCCTATTCATTTTGTCCATCCTGAGATTTCTGGTTTGGACACATGACTTTGTATCTCTTCCTTCTCGGTCTTGCCCTTTCTCCAAGATTTTCATTTTTCATGATCAGCAGGAGTAAACTGGAAAGATATCACCAAGGGGAAAGAGATGGTGCAGACAGAACCCCCTCACCCCCAGTTTTCTCTAGTGAGAAAAGATTACCATGCAGTCTCCAAGAGTCTGGGGAACCTTCCCCACTGTAGGCTAAGATGGCTGGTAGATTCTACGGGATATCCTGGATGTTTCCAAGAGTGGAGACAAAGCCCATTCCAGGATATTTATATGATGACCACAAATTTTAAGCACTGATCAATGCCAGGCATGTATAAGCAGCACGTGCTTCTGCCAAGTCCTCTCTGTTTGTAGGAGTCTCCTGCTTGCTAAGCATGTCACTCCCTTGCTGAGGGTTAACTGCTCAGGAAGTTTTTGATCTGTACCTGAAAAAGCAACCAAAGTCACTCCAGCAGGCAGCCAGTCTGCCAGCTCTCTCCTTCCCATCTCTATCTCTAGATGACATCTGAATAGTCCTGTTCTGATGGATGCCAGAGAGTAACTATTCTAAAATTAAAGGGCAGGGATAACTTTTCAAAAACTCTTTTAAAAATCTTGGACCAGGTAACCTTTTTCTCAGTGAGGTAAGCTTCTACACAAGTTGGTTTCAGTGCTACAAAGATAAATGAAAGGCTAAGTGGAGCTATGTGCACCTCCCAGAGCTTTGGCTGGTGACTTGACAAGTCATTTATTCCAGGGCACAGCCTGGCTTTTTGCCAGGCCCTCCAGCATAAGCTGAGCCAAGAAGAAATCCCAGTGAGGTGAGTGACCCCCTGGTGTGGGTCCTCTGCTTCCCAGCCAGGGCCTTCCAGCATCTGGTGGATGTGCATAATTAGTAATACTTTTGAGGAGGATGATTTGGTCGCATGGAAAAAGGAGACTTGGTCCAAGATAACGTCTGGTAAACTCGGACATTCCACCCTGAAGTGGTCCTACACTCACAGAGAATCACTAAACAGCTGCGTGATCATATTATAGCATCTTCCTCAAGGGCCAGCTTGTCATTGAATCCATCCCTAAATTCCAGCTTTTCTCAAACAAAAGGAGCCCTGATGTGGGAAGAGCTGGAGTCAGCCAGATGGAAGTGAAGCATGGGTTGCCAAGGCTAGAAACACCTTGTAAAGTTTTTGGCCCAATCCCCTTCATTCTGTACATGAAAACAACTGAGATTTAAGAA
The DNA here is from genome assembly GCA_007922755.1 of Pedetes capensis. Taxonomy (NCBI): domain Eukaryota; kingdom Metazoa; phylum Chordata; class Mammalia; order Rodentia; family Pedetidae; genus Pedetes; species Pedetes capensis. Next base: position 198,884 of record VMDO01000520.1, on the reverse strand, counting down.
GAGAAGAGAATTTCCCGAAGTAACCAGTGGGAAAGTTGGGACAAGAAGATGAAACTCTCAAACTCCAGGACCTTGGGCCAAGGTACTCATCTACTTCTTAGGGATGCATGTACCTTTCTGATCCCATTCTTTTTTTTTTTTTTTTTTTTTTTTTGTGGTACCAGGGATTGAACCCAGGGCCTCATGCCTGCATGCAAGTGCTGGACCACTGAGCTGCACCGCCAGCCCATTTTTTTTTTTTTTACTTTTTGAGACAGGGTCTTGCTAAGTTACACAGACTGCCTCTGGTCTTGAACTTGCGATCCTCCTGCCTCCACCTCCCTGGTTGCTGGGATTACAGGCGTGTACCACCACGCCCAGCCTCTGATCCCATTCTTAAGGACTCCCTGAGGGTGAGGTTCTAGGCCAGAGGAGAAGTGGTAGAATCTCTTTAGTGAAATGAACAGAAAGGAAGCTCTATGGATAGTCTACCAGGAAGAGAAATCTTGCTGTTCTAGAAGAGAAAATTGGGGGAGGTAGCAGTCAAGTCTAGCTTTCTACCATGCCATAAATATAAAGTTCAATAAGCTGAGGGAAGTCACCTAGTTCTGTGATACAGGTGAGAACTTGTACTAGTGAGATATTTTCATAGGACCTAACCAATAAGAGAAAATAACGTTGGCCATTCAACAGTAAATCATAAGCACCAGCTTAGTCAGGGCTGGGATTTAGCTCAGTTGGTAGAGCGCTGCACTGCAGTCTCTGAGATCCTGAGTTCAATTCCCAGCACCGCAAAAATGGGAGAAGAGCCTAGCAATCCACTCCCAAGGCAATCCTGAAACAGTCAGCCATTGAAAACCCTATGAGGGTCACTATGAGTTGGATACCGACTCCAGGGCACCTAACAACAACAACCGATAAGAGAAAATAATGTTGGCCATTCAACAGTAAATCATAAGGACCAGCTTAGTCTAGGACATTATGTTATTGTCCTACATAATGGCAGAGTGGCCATTCCAAGAGCCAGGCTGGTACCTATCAATGACAATATTTTTATAGGTACACACACAAGTGCATGTGTGTCAAGAAATTAAGTAATTTATAAAGCTCAGTTTATTTTTTTTATTCTGAGATCACGCCCTATCTTTTTTTGGGCTGTTGTTAATAGAACTGTCTCAATTTTTAATAATATCCCCTCAATAAAATGTTGGCGACACACTCAAGGTTCTCTTGAACATTTTGAAATGGCATTGGGTAATGAAATCCAGAAGTCTATCAATAACAAATGTAGCTGAAATGACTCGGGCTCTTGGGACAAAGAGACATGGGTTCAAATCTGGGTTTAGTCATTTATTAGTTATGTGACCTTGAGACAGCTTCTTAGCAATTAGAGTTTTCTACTTGTGATCTGAAAAGTCCCCAGAGAAGTGAGGACTTCCTGCAGAAGCACATACCTGTGAAAGTACTCATAACTGTTATCTCCCATCTCTTAGATATTTCATGTGGGTTTGTACATGCACATGTGTGTACCGGCATTTTCTTACTAGGTGCTTTGGAAGAAATAGGAGACTTATATTCTCCTGAGCCTTTATTCTTAAGGAGCTAAAAATATTACTGGTGAGAAAGTCTACCCCCAAGAGTGTTAGACTTCAATATATGTATTCATTATTAAAACATATATATCATGAAAGCACACAGTATTTAAGTTGAGAAAGATAACGGACTAAAGAAAAGGGGTAGGAGGCAAGAAGAAAGGGTAATGGGAGAAAAAGAATATCACATTTGTTGCTCTTATGGCAAAATCGGGATGTACACATATAGATAGATATACTCACAAAAAATACATGCACGTTGAAAGGAGACCATTGGTTGGGAGGGAGGGGATGTGAAAGGAGGGTCATGAGATGGTAAGGGGGAAGTTAACATGAGCAATGTACAAAGAAATGCGTGTATGGAAATGTCATAATGAGATCCATTAAGTTGTACATTAAAAATTACTAATAAAAAATGTCTTAGAAAAGGCAGTCTACCCTCAAGAAATCATGAGAGAAATGTGGAAAGCCCAGCATAGCTTTCCTCTTCCCCGACACAGTTTCTTTGGTTTGGTAATGTTGACATGAATTTTCAGATATTGCTTTCCTCAGTTCACATTATATTGTTTTTCCATGGCCGGTTTCAGTTTATACTGAGGCTCCCTCAAAGCTCATAAAGTTCCCTTTAAAACCTCATAAAATTTCACCTGTGGATGTTTATTGCCCACAGGATGTGAGCTATGTCCGTTTGGTTTTGATAGATTTAAAGTTGGGTTCCCATTTCCCACCAGCCTTATGGAGATGGCTGCCTCCTGGTTTGGCAGAGTGGGCAATCCCCTTTGTCCCCCAGTGAGGATATAGTTCAGCTTCCTGGGGTAGAGCTTAGCTAGCGGGCAAGGAGCCTTTCTCCCAGGGTCCTGAGGTTCAGAAGTTTGCTCCAGCTCTGGGCAATGGATGTGTTGTATAAAGTTCACCCCAAGCACACTCCATCTTCTCAGAGTCGTCCCAGATGCAATTCCCAGGAATCCACCCGTGATTGTTTGTTGACCTGCACAGTCAGAGGCATTGGAGACATTACAGGGATTTAAAGATGTTCTTTCTAAAATCAAGGGCCACTCTCAATTGGCTTTAGTCTTACGTGACAATTCTACACATATTTGCAGAAAGACATCATATCTCTTTTTTAACCTCCTCTTTCCCAGACTAGGTACTCCCACATCATTGAATCCGACTTTAATGACCTAGTTTCTAGATTCCTTGCTGTCCAGGTTGGTATACTTTGGGGCTCCCAATTTGGATTCATGTCCAAGTCATAGTGGAGTCAAGAAGAGTCTTTAAGGGTGGATTTCAGCTTGGCTTAATACCGGTGTTCCCAGGATGAATGATGGGCCAAACTGTACAAAGGCACTTCAGGGGTAGCCAGAGAGTGCCCAAAGTTCACAGGAAGTTCATACCCTGACCAAGCAAAGACCAGCTCATGTGAGTCCAAACAAGCAGACAGAGCTCCTTGATGAGAGAACCCAAGCAATTTGGGGAGTCCAGGCTGTTGTGAGAATCAAGTAAAAGGTATAGAGATATAGACTGGGACAATGTGGAAAGAGGAAGGAGCACCTGAGGTACATAACTCAAGTGTCTAAGCCTTGTACCTAGAGAATACTGGGTCTAGATATGATTGGCATGTGTGAGGCTCAGGAAGGAAGCTGGAGGAACAGTGTAGGTCAAGAATTGCTATTTAACCCTAAGCTTTAACATACTGTGAGGCCAACACTGTTGACCTCCCCTTGTCTGCATTATCTTGGTTCCTTTGCTTGGAAGTATAGATATCCAATTCATACTGGTAAACATAATTATGGAAATTTAGTTTTATTTTCTTGCCATGCTGGGGACCAAACCCAGCGTCTTAGGTATGTCAGGCAAGCAATCTACCACTGACAGCCCCCAAATTTATTGGTTCATACATCTCCAAGGTGTTGGAACTGAGGGTAGCTCCTGCTTCAGGAACTGTTGGACTCAGGTAGTTGTCTATCTCTCATTTCCAAGTTGATGTTCTTTGCAGGCAGATGTTTCCAAGAGCTAGCTCCCACTACTTTTTGTTTACTTCCTCTCAGCTTCAAATTCAGCTGAAATGAGTCCCTACTTCCGAGTCCCAGAACTGGATTATGTGCACATTTCTGGAACTTAGAGGTAGAAGACTAGCCACATGAGGCAGGCAATGATAGAAGGGTGTTTTGCCAGGGGGAAATGAGTAGATCCTGGGGAAGCACAGACAGTAGATATCTATCCTCTGTCCCATTCCAGAATAGCTCTGGAGCTGGGGGCACCAGGCCTGAGAGGGGGCCATGGGAACAGCTGGCAAGGGTAATGAGCTGAGGATGTCTCAACTGGAGGACATCCTCTGTTAAAACTCAGTCCAGCACGTCAGGCATGGTCCAACCAGCAAGGGGAACAAAAGGACCCCATCTCTATCCACCAGGCGTTTTCCTTCAAGGAAAGCCCAAGCGTGGATTGCAGGGGTCTTTCTGCAGACTCAGAAAGCTGGGCACCCAGGCAAACCCCTGGGCTCCTATGCACATGGGTTGGCTTCAAGGCCCTCTGTCCCCACCCTTCCTCAGCTGCTGTATTTGTTTAGCTCTGTCCCTTTTGTGGGGACATTTTGTGGGGTGAAGAAAGAACATTTAAAGCAGTCTTGCATCTCCTCATCTTTCTCTTCCTCTGGAAATAATCACAACAAAGCCTCATCATAATTTTAAAATGCAAGTCTTGGCTGGCTTGGTCAGCCTGGGTCTGGCTCAGTCATAAATGCCAGCACAGAACTCCCTCACCCTGGACGCCTGCTGAGTTGTCTGTCTTCCCCAGATCTTAATCTCAGCACTCTTTCCTGAAGGTTGGTAGGGAGAGAAGCTCTCCTCAGATCAGGGGGCTTCTTGGGGAGTTAGCATGACATCACCCCAGCCTCCCTGCACATTTTGCTTTCCTTCTTTTGGGTAACAAGAACCTATCCTTCCTTGTCCTCTCCTTCAACTCTTCTACCCTTAGAGCTGGAAACTTTCCTGACAAAGACAAGACAGAGGTGACAAATCATATATGGGTCACATTCTTGCATCTCTTCCTCTTGGCTACCCCCAGGCTAGGGAGTCTGGAACACGTCAAATGATTCAGAAAGTGAGCTGAATGTGTTCTTCATGCTTCACAGTTGGTGCCAGGGAGAAGAGCAGGGGCTGATGCAACAATTGGACAAAGTGGGAGTTGAGCTTTAAAAAAGACAGAAAAGCAGCACCCAACCACAGCTAAGGACTCTCACAGCGAAGGACTCAGGAGATGGGTTCAGTGGATCCATGCACAACTAGAGGTCTCTGGTTGTGGGTGGAGGTCAGCAGCATGAATTCTCCCAGGACCCTCTATCCTGACCTCATACTCCCGAGTCCCCTGATCTTCTCTAGGCTCGGGCCCCATCCTGCTCCCATCTAGGTCTAAACCCAGAAGGCTTCTCTCTGATTTCTCTGGGAGTAGGGGGCTGAAGTGGGGTGACCTAGTCTTCCGCCATGCTCTGCCTAGTCAGTGTGGAACATAAATTCACTATCTTTTTTCCTTCAGGGCTTCTCCATTTCATTGTCATTGGTCTTTTCTTCTTTCAGCAAAACACTCCTTGTGTAAACACATTTTTAAAAAATTGGTTTTCAAGATTTTTGAATTTAAAAGTTAAAAAAAATGACTCTTTCCTCTACATGCTGTTTGAACAATCTTAATTCCCCTCAAAATGATAGATGTTTTGAAGAGAGTTAAGACTGAGAAAGTAGCTGGCACCATGGCACCTGCCTGTAATCCCAGTGACTTGGGAGGCTGAGGCAGGAGGATTGTGAGTTTGAGGACAAAGACAGTCTACAAGATGATCATACTTGCCTAGCATGTGTGAGGCCCTGCATGTCCCTGGGTTCAATGCCCAGCCCTATTAAAAAAATAAATAAATAAATAAAAAAGAGGAAGGAGGAGGAGGAACAGAAGAAGGAGGAGAAAGAGAGCATAGAAAAGCACAAAGGTTGATATTGCATTTTATTTTCATTGGTTCTTTGTAGCCAAATAATTCAATAATAGAAAACTGACTTCCACAAATAGTCTTTCCTTCTTTATGTAACAATTTTATTGAGATACTTTTTCATATACCATACAATTCACTCATTTAAAGTATATAATTCAAAAGTTTTTATCATAGTCACAGAGTTGTTACAATCTTTTCAACACAAGCGATGTTTTTAGGAAGTAGATGCTGGGGCAGAGAATGTGTGTATGCAGGGGGTTGTTCAATCCTACAGAAAGCCCAACTCAAACTTGCTGAACTGGTCAGTGTAAAATCCAGCCGTGGCATGTTTGTAGGGTACCAGCCTCACCCCCGCACTCTGGGTTAGGGAAAGGGAGGGTACCACTGCTACTGAGCCCAGCCCTTAACATAGATTTTACTATGTAATCTTCCCGAGAAGACTCTCCCTGTAAGGAGAATATTATCCCCATTTCTCAGATGAAGTAAATAAGGTTGACAGTCATCCAGCTAGTAAGTGGCAGAACTGCAGATTTTAATGCAAATTTATCTCGAACCCAAGGTCATTCTGCCTAAAGCTCTCTCTCCTACCTGAGACTGCCTCTGAGGTCACAACACAGCATGACAGCTCTTCTAAAATGTTTTCTCTACTTTTATAGGCTTAGATTCTGAACTTCTCTACCCTTGAGAGGAAAGCTATGCAAAATTGTTATTTCCAAAATGTGGTTTGAAGTCAGTGGTTCCCCTATGATGGCCATCAGTTGAAAGTCCAGAGGTTTAGGGAAGAGTTTTATCCTGGGCTTTCTGGCAAAGGAGGCGTGACATGTCCTAGTGTCCTGAAGCCTTGAGCAATGCCTGCCTCCAGATTCATCCTGGTATAGCTCTGGAACACTGGTGCTGGGGTGGAGTGGCAGACTGCTGGAGTTTGACCGAGGAGCATCTTTGTCCTGCAGGAACCAGAGCAGGGTGGAGACAGGTCTTCCTGCACATGAGCCATGTATCCTCTGCCTCAGATTCCCCCTCCTTCCATGGACTTCTGAAACCCTTTCATGTATTTTCTTAAGACTTCCCACCTTTTTCTTTGGACTTAGTCTTATTCTTTTCTGTTCCAATAAAACTCACATGGCACAGATTTCAAAGGTGGACAGTACCTAGTGTTGGTAAGTAGATGGGAAAATTCAGTTTCATTTACCAGTGGTGGGGATTGAAAATGGAGCAACCCATTTGGAAGGCAATTGACAATACCTATGAAAAATTTAAATAGGCAAATCCCTGAATTCATCAATTTCAGTTCATGAAATGAATACTATGGAGATACTTGCCCAATTGTGCAAAGGTAAATGTGCAAGGTTGTTTGAGTATTTAGAGATATTCAAAACACCTATCAACAAGGGACTGAGCGTGTAAACTGGCACCTCCATACAAAGAAACCTCATAGCCATTAAAATAGTAGCACTGTATATATTTTCACGCCTGCAGCTGTAGCCCTGTGGCATCTGATCCCATCAGATCTCAGAAGCTAAGCAGGGTCAGGCCTGGTTAGTACCTGGATGGGAGACCGCCTGGGAACACCAGAAGCTGTAGGCTTGGGAGAAGGACCTGGCAACCCCCTCCCAAAAATCAATCTGCCATTGAAAACCCAATGAACAGCAGAGAAGCACTGACAATAGTGTTTCCCCTGTTGTACAGAGGGTCACTATGAGTCGGATACCGACTTGACGGCACCTAACAACAACAACAACAATATATTTTCATAGACATTTCCAAGGTAAATTTATATATAAGTGCTTGAAAGTAGTATGCATATTATAATAGTTAACATTTATTAGCAACTACATTTGTACTTTCATTTATTGTCTTATTTTATTTTCAAAGCAACGAGAGTATTCACAACGAGCTCTGGAAGTACCCCAGAAAGAGCGGTCACTCTGTTTGGGATGGAAGGAGGGAGAGTAGACACCCAAATAGTTCAGAAGGATAAAGAGCAGTTCACCACACAAACCTTGTTTAGACACTTGTGCTAACCCCCATGCATATATAGATTGTCCTCATCTAAGTACGGCAATTCCATTTCGTGACTCCAGTGCCTGGCACAAAGTGGAGAGATGGTCTTACAGCACTGGTTGAAACCCCAACAGGGCTTCATACAGAGAACCAAAGTCTAGGGGAGGGGAAGTTCAAGGTCAAGATGTGATTGCTACTGTTCTGTGGAAAGCGTCTGCTGGGCAGAGCATGCAGCTGTATCTTAGTTGCTTTTAGGATGGCCTGAGCAGTTCTGAGCCCAGGAAGAAAAGCCTTTCACAGGGACAGAGCAGATATACTGGGAAGCTGGTAAGTGTAAAGCCCCAGGGCCTAGGAAGTTCCTATGTTAATTTTGTGCTAGTGATCTTCATGTTCCCCACCAATGTGTCTGTCAGCTTGCCATGCTGTGGGGGCTAGCACGTTGCTGTGATGCTAAAAGTTATGCAACCAGTATTTCAGACACCAGCAGGGCCATCCATGGTGGATAGGTTTTAGCTGAGCTTCCAGACTAAGACTAGGGAGAAGGACCTGGCAGCCCACTTCTGAAATAATTGTTGTTGTTGTCAGGTGCTATCTAGTTGGGTTCTACTCATAGAGACCCTCATAGGGTTTTCAATGGCCGATTTGTTTCAGGATTGCTTCAGGAGTGGATTGCCATATCTTTCTCCCATTTTTGCAGTACTGGGGATTGAACTGGGGGTGCTAGGAGTCAGACCCAACTCAACAGCCCCTAACAACAATAAAATCTTCATGTTAGACAACACCTCCCACACCAGGTGGTGTAAGATTCAAATTTCACAATACCTGGATCCCCTCCTCTCCAATCTAGAACTTCTCCATCCCAAACATGAGCTTTTCCTCCTAAGATTATCCTAAGTATCCCTTTAAATGACAGGTTTCTTGGTTTGGAGTGTCCCACTCATCAATCACCTTAATTGTTATCATCTGTACTTCAAAGCAATGTTCTCCAGGAAGTCAGATTGGATGTCTTGGGTCTCCAGCTGTGTTCAAATATTTTGGGAAGCTCAAGGGAAGAGGCATATTTAGCCATTAGACCTCAAAGGTCAACTGAAATGTCAACTCGTGTTGTGGCAGGCTGCAATTGTACCTTCTTAGGTGGGAACATTGGGCACCTCATACGATAAAACAGCCTGACTGGCAAAAGCATTTATCTATGATTAATTAGAACACGGAGAAACATTATCTTAATGGGGTCATTAAAAAAAAGTCATTTAATTGCTTGGAGACCAAATCTTTCAAAAGCAAATGCTTGCATAGGGCCCTTGGAAGTGAAATACTGGAAATGACTCCTTTTAATCTCCACTGTCCTGAATAATTAGCCTCTCAATGCAGAACAGATTCCAGAGCCAGGAGAGAGCAACTCTGTGCACGGTAGGTGGGACTGAGCAGAAAACTCATGTACTAATGGAAGCTAGGTCACTCCCAGAATGGGGCTCCAGAGAGATCTCTGGGAAGCAAACTGATGGCTTTCATTTTAAGGAAGTGATCATTGAATGGCCCCTGCACAATTGCTTTCTGCAGCCCTGGTCTCTGATCACACAACCTGACTCTTAAGGTAGCAGGAAAAGCTCTCTGTATGGCACCTGGTTTAGAGAAGTTTACCTTTAAAAAATCCCCCTGACTTAGCCTATCTCTTAGCCCTACATTAACTCCTCTTACATAACTCTCTGGGAGAAGGATGTGGCAATCCACTCTCGAAGCAATCCCAAACCAACCAGCCTTTGAAAACCCTATGAGGGTTGCTGTGAGTCAGATATGTCTTGATGGCACCTAACAACAAGAATAACACATAATTCTTATTCATCAGAAGACAAGAGCAAGAGAAGAAAAGGAGGATAGCAAAGAGTAAGAAAGAGGAGAATGGAAAGAGTGAAAATGAAAGACAATGAGAAAAGAGTAGAGAAGGAGTAAAAGAAGGAAGAAGAGTGAGTTAGATCATGTATTAGCTACTTTTTGGTGCTGTGACCAGTGCACATTAGATAGACAACTTAAGGGACGAAAGATTTATCTTGGCTCATGGTTTCAGAGGGTTCAGTCCATCATAACAGAGAAAGCATGGTGGAATAGAGTGTTCACTTCATGTCTGACCAGGAAACAGAGAGCTAGACAAGAAGTGCCCAGGGATAACATACCCGCAAGGACCCACCCTCAATGCCCTACTTCCTCCAGCTGGGCCCCACTTCCTAACATTTCCACAACCTCCCAAAATAGTTCCTCCAGCTTAGGGCCGAGCACTCAAAACATGAGACCGTGGGGGACATTTCATATTTAACCCATAACATTCAGCCACTTGACCCCAAAGCCTCATAGCCATCTCATAATGCAAAATATATTTAGTCCATCTCCAAGGGTTCTTAAATCCTTAACAGTTCCAACATTATTTGAATATCTAAATTCAAAATCTCTTCTCAGACTGAAGGTAAACTCTTACCTGTGAGCCCTATAAAATCAAAAAGAAAATCACATACTTTCTTTATAAAATGGTGCAGAATACATGTTCTATTTTGAAATGGAGGAATGGGGCATAGAAAAGAGAAATGGAACCAAAGCAATACAAAAACTCAGCAGGACAAACATTAAATCTTGTAGCTCAGTGCCTAGCACCTGGGGCATGTTGTGTCATGGTGAGAACTCCAACAGACTTGGGTAGCCCCAACCTATGGCCTTGCTATTTGTAGCCCACATGGTCTTGCTCTTGGACTGGCTCCACTCATTGCCCTGTAACTCTTACATTCTTCATGCCTGCAAAATCAATATCAAGAGGATGATAACAAGGTCTGCCACCAGCTGGAGCAGCAGCCAGGCCCCTTTGGGCCACCACTTGGCAGCCTCTGAGTACCTGGGCAGCTGAACACAGGAAAACACTTCCCTAGGCACCATTGTGTGAACAGAGTGCTCTAGTGGCTCTCTCTTCTCAAAGGAAAGTCTTTTAAATGAGTTTAAAACTGCACACCCTGGAGACTATGATCAGTAGGATCTGACCAATATCTGAAATGCCCTCAAGGCATCCTACCTGTTGTCCTGGGTGCAAAGTATTTGGCTTCTTTTTAATGATGATAATCTCTTTAATGACCATACCCACCTTGTCCACAACTTTGAATTCTCTCTTTTTTCTGGCCAGACTGTACATTTTTCAAATGTTTCTGCTTTCCTTTTAAATCCCAATTCTCATTCTAAATCTGGCTGAAAGCAGCCAGCAATAACAATGCCACAGGCTGAGCGATATGCTGTCTTGAAATTTCCTTCACCAAATTTATTAGTCTGTCACCTTTAAGCTCAGCTTCCCACAAAGTTCCAGGACACAGACAAAATATAGACAAATTCTTTGCCATAATGTAGTGTGAATGACATCTAGTAAAATTCCTAATAGAGTTCTTGTTACCATCTGAAACATCATGAACACAAACTTTACTGTTCATGTTTCTATTGGCCTTCTGGTCTTCTGAGCTCCTACCAGAATAACTCATTAAACTTTGATTACTGCATTTTTAGGGCTTCTCTATCCAGCATCTTCAAACTCTTCCAAATTCCCACTCTGAACCAGTTCCAGAGGCCTAAGTATCACATAGTCAGATTTAGTCGGAGCAATGGCTCCATTTCTCTGGTACCAATTTTCTGTATTTCTTTTCATCACTGGGACCAAATTACTTGATAGAAACAATCCAAAGGGAGGACTTATTTATTTTGGCTCATGGTTTCAGAGATCTCAACCCATCATGGCTGGGAGGGTATGGTGGACTAGAACTGTTCACATCATGGGGGCCCAGGAAGCAGAGAAAGGGGAAATGCTGGTGCTTAGCTGGCTTTTCTCCCTTTTCTTATTTCATTCTGTCCAGGACCACATCCCATGATATGGTGCCACCTATATTCAGGGTTGGTTTTCTCCTTCAGTTAAGCCTCTCTGGAAACCCATCACAGACACACACAGAGGTGTGGCTCATTATTATCCTAGGTGATTCTAGATCCTGTCAAGTTGACAGTGGGAATTAACCATCACAGACCACAAAAAGGAGAAAGAAGAAAGCATGAGCCTGAAAAACAATGGTCTGTGACAGTGGAATGACCATGAGGCCAACTGAATATTTGGGAAACCCCCAGAAAGGGCATTGGTACTTTTCCTATCTGTTTAGTGGGGACTTCTCTTTGGCCTGGGTGTCCTGCTCCTGCCAAGCCCCAGAGCAGCATTCCTACAGGGCCCCAGCCCAGTGCTCCAACATGTGATGTGAGTTTCTGCCACCCAATTCAGAGAGTCCCAGGAGCTAACATGGATATTTCAGGGTTGTGATGGGATTTTGTAAATCCAAAACAAAACATAGTAGAGCAATTGCTCAACTGATTCCTAAAATACCACCACCTGGGGTAAACATAGGCCAGCTGTTGAACAGCTGTCCCACATCAGCCCTCAGTTCCAGGGGTGAAGCAGAGCTGTAATTGAACAAGATAAAAAGGAGCCTCAGAGGCAATAGATGCACAGGGAGATCAGGCAAAATCCAACAGAGCAGCAGCCGGCCTGGTGCTTGGCTTTGGTTTTCCTTGTCTTTTCAGTTTTATTATAAATACACTCATATAAAAATACACTCATATAAAAGTACCACTCTACTTTGGTGTAACACTTTATAATTAAGCATTTCCCATGCATTGTCTCATTTGATCCCTTTACATTTAAAATTGTTTAAACATTAGCTGAACGTTAAACATATTTATAATTTTTCCCACTTGACCCACATGTTTTCTGCGAACATTGTCTATCACATTCTTATAAATACAGCACAGGCAAAAAACAAATTCTTTGCTCCTTTTTTTCTCTTGTCTCTTCTAAAACAGACCGTCCTCCTCTGGCCAGTTTTCTTGACACTGTAATTATGGGGTTTTGCTATTTTGCTTTCTTGTCTGCATCTCTGAGCTTGTGATCCTTTGTTCCCCTTTCCGCTTACATTTGGAAAAAGATCTGTTCTTTGTACCTGTGGCTTGCCTCTGTACCTCCTCCTCCTACATTTGTGTGGCCACCTGTCACCAAGTTCTTCAGGGCCAAAGGACAATGACAGGCAAAAAGAAGAGGTGATGCCTATTCATCTCCTCCATTATCCCTGTCCCTACAACTACCTTTCTATGCCTCATATTTTCTTATCTTGGATCCAGTTCTGCCTTTACCTATATGAGCAACCTTGGGAAAGTTATCTAACCTCTCTGAGCTTCAGTTCCCTCAACTATAAGATCAGGATAGAGTAGAGCTGACTTCATAGGTTTATGGTTAAGACTTAGAGAGTCATGCGTGGGTACTGTAGAGTCTTGGGCCTGGCATAGTACAAGTGCCCATAAGTGTCAGTTCCCATCTCCCCTTGAACTTTCATTTCTTTTAAGAAGCATAAGAATCATACTTGGTTTTGGGATCACAAAACATACATACCATTCCAGCTTTTGCCTTCTTGGACTAGACACTCATTTTTGTCTCATTTAATGCTTGCATAAAATGGAGATGATAAAATCTTCTGCACTCATCAATTGATGTGGTTGTCAGCATCAAAGAAAAAGTGTGTAAATGTGTCTTGTAGACTGGAAGGAGATATACCAACACAATTCTTAATGATAAGACATTCTCTGGGACAGGACTGTGTTATCCTACTTCATTTATGTATCAGTTTATTTACCTTTTGATATTTTCTTTTCAGCCCCCTGGGGCTAGGGCAGGTCATTGAGACTTTACTGGGACACCAGCAGAGGGATGTCTTAAGGTCCTACCAGTGATGGGTCCATGGGCTATCCCTGTGCCACTTGACCTTGTTTTCTCCTCAGGGAAACGCTCCCTTCCTGACATCTTTGCAACAATGGAATTAGAGTTTGGCTTTCAGTGTGACCTACTTTGCTTTCTCTCTTTAAAAGCAAGTCATTACAATCTCAAGGTGGTGAAAATGGCTTGTGGCAGAAAAGGCAGGAAAACCAATGAGTCTGTGCCCACCTAGAGATGTTATAAATTCTCCTTCTTAAGTCATTAGTTTCCTTCTGTGTTAATTCACTTTCCGTTGTTATAACAAAATAGCTGAAGCTGAGGACTTGTAAAAAAAAAAAAGAGGTATCTTTTGGAGGCTGCAAGTCCAATCATCATAGTGCTAACTCTGGCAAGGGCCCCCGTAGTTGCACCACATCATGATGGATGACATCACAGTGGGAATGTACAAGAGAAAGAGAGAGCGTGTGGTAAGACAGGAAGCCAGAGGGTGACTCAGGGATCAGACTTGCTCTTATGGAAACTCATTCTCATGAGAATTAACCCAAGGTCCCTGAGGAATAATCGTAATCCCTTCTGTGTGCAATGGTCCAAATTTTCAATCATCTCCCACCATATCCCACCTCTTAAAGATCCCACCATCTCTTCACCTCATCACAACATCCAAACCACAGCACCTTCCCATTTCACTGCACCAATGGATCATGGTCTATTTCTCCATACTTTTCTACATTTGTAGGAAATTATATGATTCTCAACAGTGAGACTATGGAACCCAAGAATATGTGCTTTCTTGCCACCCTCATGGTGGACAGTACTGCTGTTGAGAGCAGTGAGGTCTGTTGCAGTCTTTTGTGGGATTGTTTGTAGAGTGACTCTCTGGAGGAAGGTTGTACACTGGACCTCTCCCCTCATGTACCACACTCCGTCTTTCCCTTGATCCTCTAAAATATCTATAGCTATTGTCTTTTTTCTTGAGTAAATGTCTCTGTCTTTACTCATTTCCATGGCTGTTTGTGGAAACTTTCCACATTTGTTCTCTGATTTTTGCTACTTCTGTTCTGTTTTCTTTACCTTTAAAAATGTTCTGCATTGATCACCCTATGGAAAGGGAGAGCTATTCTGTTATTTAAAGTCCTTGGCTTGGTGCCTCCCTTGATCATTTTTAGCATATTCTTAACATGTTCTACTTCTTCACGGTATCTTGAAAGAGGAGGGAGACTCCTCTCTCTGTAATGATCATTCTAATAGTTTTAATTTCTTCTTGTTTCAATAGGAATTTGTATATTCTCTATTCGATCCCACCAGGTTTCCAAGATTTTGAGAATTCTTCCATTTTGATGGAAAATAACATCTTGGTCATCACCCTACTCCAGTGAACCATGAGAGTTTGTGTCAATCACTTAGCTCTGTGCACATCAATTTCTCCATTTCTGCACAATGATAAACATACTTTACCTGAAGGCAAACTTCTGGGTATAATTCCACAAGCATCATTATTGTTTTAACACCTGGACTCTTTGATCAGAAAAGAGATGATTTTTGTTTTGTAACAACCTCTAGTTCATGCATATCCTATCATTTTTAGCTTATTTTTCTCTCATTTTTCTTTAGCAAATTTATGCCAGATTATTGGGATTAAAAAGTTCATATAACACTTTATGATTTCACATACCTTTCATATGCATTATCTAAGTCATTTTCATTGCTAGCACGTGTAACTAATGAGCCTTGTCTCCTGTATCTAAAAATTGCCATATGAAGTACAATTATGTAATATGTCTTGTGTGTCACTCTTATTTCTCCCTGTAATACTATATCAGGAACTTGTTGCAAAGTTTATATACTTACTTTACATTTTTCTTTTCAATGGTTGCATAATATTCAACTACATGTACCAAAGTATGTTTGATTATTCTCCTATCATTGAGGTAATTAGGTTGATTTCAATTTTTTGCTATCATAAATAATACTACAATGAATGTGCTTGCACAGATATGCTCATGCAATTATTTATGTAAGATATTTTCCTAGAAGTAGGATTGCTGGCCTTTCAGATTTGTTCACCACCAGTTTAATAGCAATAAATCTTGAATCTTTGCATCTACACATTAATTTTTATTTTTAACATCTTCTTCATGACAACTGAATTCCTCTTTATATATTTAAAATGTTGCATTGCCCTAAAATTGGATGTAGGAATTCTACTTCTGAAATTTTATCTTACCAAAATAATTAAGCATGAATACAAAGATTAGGTATATTATTAACATAATGATATATAATTAATGTAGCAATATTAGTAATACTGCCATAATAATATCACTATTATTATAGTAATAATGATTATAGTACTTGATAATATTATTCTCATTATGACTAAGTCCCTATTAAATGCCAGGCATTGTATAAAATATTGCAAATACATTATTTCACATAATTCTAACAATAGGTTTTGGTACCATTATTAAATCCATTCCATGGACTAGGAAACTGAGGTTTAAAGAGATTAAGTAGTATTTCCAAAGATCTGTAGTCATTATATAGGCAATCTAAGTGCTAATCCTAGGTAGTTTGTCACCAGAATACACAGGTTAAACCACTACACTAACTCCCTGTACCATCATGTGTCTGCCAGCTTGTTTTGCTGTGGTGGCTTGCATGTTGCCGTGATGCCGAAAGCTATGCCACTGGTTTTTCAGACACCAACAGGGCAATCTATGTCGGACAGGTTTCAGCTGAGCTTCCAGACTAAGATAGACTAGGCAGAAGGACTCGGCAGCCCATTTCTGAAACAATTAGCCATTGAAAACCGCATGAACAGCAAAGAAACATTGTCAACTATAGTGCTGGAAAATGAGCCCCCCAGGCTGGAAAGCATTCAAGAAACTACTGGGGAAGAGTTGCCTCCTTAAAGTAGAGTTGACCTTACTGATGGGAATGGAGTAAAGCCTCTGGGACTTCCCTTTGCTGGTGTGGCACAACTCAAAAAGAAACACAGTGACTGCAACAATGGCTCAAACATAAAAAGGTCATGTGCCTAGCAGAGTGTTGGGTAGTGTTTTGTTCTGTTGTACATAGGGTCACTATGAGTTGGGGACTACTTTACAGCACCTAACAACAACAACAACAATATCAACAGCACATTACAGCAAAGTATACAATAAAGCAATGTTGGTTATAGCCTAAATATCCAGCCATAAGGGAATGGCTAAATAATTATGATATATTTATCCAATACATATCATATGTAATTGTGGTAGTTACTTTTCTTGTTGCTGTGACAAAATACTTGGCAAAACAACTCAAGGAAGAAGGGTTGGTTCATTTGGCTCTCAGTTCAGAGGGCTTCAGTCCAAAAAGGAAGGACAGCAAGGCAGGTAGCAGGGGAGGCACGGGATTTCACATCATGGAGATCAGGAAACACAGTTTACCAGAACTGGGAGTCCAGGTAAAACCTCCAAAGGCCCTCTGTCACTGACCTACTTCCACCAGCTAGGTCTCACCTCCCAAAATTCCATAGTCTCCCACTCCAGCACCACCACCTAGGGACCTAGTGTCCAAACACATGACCTTTGGGGAACATTTTAGACTCAACCCATAACAGGAATGATTAAAATTATGTTCCCAAATTTATTGTTATCTGTATGACCAGATATTCCTGACCTGATTGCTATTTTAAAAAGACATATTGCAAAGTAGTATGATGACGATACTCTATTTGCTTTTTTAAAAAGCAAGTGAAGCCAGTTTGTTTTACATGCAATAAAAAGTTAGAAGATTTCTTGGAAAATTTTCTTTGGATTTGTAGGATTGAGGGTATCTTTTTAAATGTTATGTCTTTGGCTTGTTTATTTATTCTAACTTTTTCTATAGTGCTTATACAGCACTTGGTAATATAATTAAACTAAAGCTTTAAAAAATAATAAAAAGAAGATCCAATTTGACCAGAGAGGTCTTTTTAATAAGTTGTAGGAAAAAGTTCAATGTTACTAAAATGAGTTTGAACATATTTGATATTTTCATTTGTTTGAGGTTTTATTCATACATTTGCATAAAATAAGCAACCTTTTTCTTTTTCCTGGTTTTGGGAAAGTTGTGACTATCTGCAAGTCTGTCCTTTTACTTCTGTTTCTCTTTCACTTTTGTTCATCTTTCCACCCAGCTCCTATGGCTTTTAAAAACCCACATTCTTCTCAGATGTCACTTCAACCTTAGGAGACACTGGGCTCTGATGTACCCTTGTCCTACTACCACACCTCCTGGCCCTATGGAGTTCCTATGGAACCCCTGTATTCACTTTGTACAGAGCTAATTCCAACAACCACACACGTTTACCTAGGATGCTACAGTCTAAAAGTACTTTCCAAGTAGGTCTTTTCAGAAAGTAGAGAAAACATCATTAGCATCATTTTACAGAGGAGAAAATTTAGCTTTACCAAGTTCACCTTCACCATGACCACACAATTAGTAAGTGACCATGCTGGGAGCAAAACCCAGGCTTCCTAGCCTCAAGTTCTGTGGTTCATTCCATGTTCATATAATCTCTGAGTGGAGTTATCAAAGGCCACCAGATAAGTAACAACTATTGCCCAGATCTAAAGACGTTTCCCTTTAGTGGTTAAGTGAGATCCATTTAACATTTAAAATAGTACTCAGGCAATGAAACCAATCAAGGTAGCATTAGGTTAAAAGGCCAGCTTTGACCAAGTCAGAGAGCAGGCTCAGAGCTATCCATGGTCCTGAGATCACCTGCCCGGCGCCCACACTGACCACTCTGGCTTTCGCCCATCTGACTTGCTCTTTATTTATCTGTTAATGCATCACTTGCTTTTTGGAATCTTATGACTGCTCTGCCTCATGTTGCCTCTATTTTCCTTCTTGGTTATCATTTCAGCAGTTCGCAGGACAGTATAGTATATTGTTCCAGAGTTCCATATATGCTCCATAAAAATTTTCCCTGCATTATTGCCATCCTTGAACCAAGGAGTAAACCCAGCCTTGATAAATAATGAATTTCTGTATTCATCTTCTGTCTTAAAAAATGAAAATCAACCTATATTTATTGTTCTATTTATCCTTCTGAATACTGATGCCATTTATTCCTTGTGTACCTGTTTTAACTCTTACTCTGCTAATATTTGTGCTAACATCTTCTTTCCTTCGAAACTTTTTTTCCCCTGAGATCAGGTAAGACTAGGTGCATTCTGGGTGGTATGGCTGCAGAATTACTTTTATCTGTTAACTTTGCATTGTTTGTCTCTTTCCTGCTTCTCAGGATTCATGCAATACTTTATTTTCTTTGCCATTTTCTTATTTCTGGGTTTTTGGTTCCAGGAACCAATATGCCCTTTAGCTTTTATTTGTCTTAATTTATCTGGTTCAATGTCTCTCAAAGAATGGTATGGACTCTCTCTGAATCAAAATCCCCTGTGACATTTTGATTTCTTGGTTTCATCTCTGACCAATTCATTTGCTTTGCCTAGGGTCCTTCTCCATCTGATTTCTCTTCTTATGGACTTGAAGACCTCTGTCCCCAACAAAGCCTTAGCCAAAAGATGAGAAAGTAGATCTGAGCTGTGCCTTTCCAAGAGCCTCCAATCCTCATCCCTGTCAGTGGCTATTTTTGCTCTGCAGCCCTCTGCTCCTCACTGAACTGTGTATGGTTTGTGATCACACTTTGCCGTCAGATCTATCCCTCCTCCTCTCTCTCCCTCCTCATGCTCCTCTTTGTCCTCCACCTCAACCCTACTTTCCTTTTTTCCCCCTGTCTAGGGCAGGCTGCTTGAATTGCTCTGGCGTTTCCTCTAGCTCTAGTACCTCACTTGAATAGTACCCCATAACACTTCCTCATTCCTTTTTTTCTCATTTCTGAGAGAACATGTGTTTTCTTCTCATAAAGCACCATTTATAAAGCAAAGCTAGTTTAATTCTACTGATAACCTTGCGAAGGAAGTGAAATATGTATGTTTTACAGACAAAGGAAATGAGATCTGGAAAAGTCAAAGCTCTAAGTCAGGGATGGAGCTTGTACAAGAAACCTGATCTGAATACTTTTATGTAGCAATTCAATTCCACATGCCCTTCCTGAGTCTCTGCTATGCAAGGCACTGAATCAGGTGCCGGAGATACATCATGGAGAAAAATTGCCTTCTCTGGTTTCATGAAACTTCCAAGGGACATGAGGAAGTTAAGAAATGGCCAAACAACACAGCACTGAGAGCTGTGTTTAGTGTTTCAACTCTAAGACATTTACTCATGAAATATGAGAAGCAAGAGGAAGAAGTGGACACTTGAATGCTTCTAACTATAGGGTAGGAGAATATGGCACAAACAAATTATCTGGCAGTGGAGTTTGAAATAAGCATTACCAATGTGCAGATTTTCCGGAGGAAATTCACTGCATGTTTGGAGAAAGCCCTAGAGATTTCAGGCTTGGTAGTTGAGAGATTTGAGTAGTTAGGTTTAGGGAGAATCCTTAGGGATACATCATATAAAGACTTTACTATCCACCTAATCTGGAGGTGAGATCCAAATCTCTTATAGTTCAACCATACTGCCTTTACACATGCATGAGATACCCATAGAACCTAAGGATCATTTTGCAAATGGTAGTGAAGAATCAGGTGCATGAAATGGTGACCTTACCAAAAATGGAGGTCAAGACCAGAACAAGAGCCTCCAAGCAACGTCCTGGAAGCAGTTCTGAGCATCAAGTGGGGGAACTGACACTGAAAGAGGTGCCTTGGAGAGGGCAACCCACCATCTCAAAGACGAGGCTGACACATGCTGCTCAAGGCTTATGCTGGCTTCCTGGGGAGAGTCCTGAGTCTGACAGATGACATTTACAGTCTGCATCTTGGGATCATCATTGTGTCTTTTGCATTGTGGTAATGATAAATAAAAAGTCCTACAAATGCCTTAAGCCACTGCGGCAATGAAATGGGGGGGGGGGCACCTGAGGAAAAAGATGATGTTTAAATACAAAGCAAAAATCTGACTTTCCTAAGGCATTTTGCGCCATTAAGCAGCATGTGGCTAAAAATAGCTATCTGTTCCAGGTCGGGTCCCAAATTGGAAGAGCTCTTCACGTACCAGATTCAAAAAGCATCTGTCACCTGGTAGCCATGGCAACAGCCATCCTTGAACAAATGTGGAGAAATGTTTTTGGAATGGAAGTGGACGTGACAGTCTCTGCGTAAGGAGTGAGATTTCTCGGTCCATGTCAGGGTTGAAACCTCTTCTTTCTTTTCTACTTTCCAACCCTTTCATTTTCAACACTCATTGGTTGTTGTTTTCTCTGCAGGAGCAGCTTGTCAAATGGGTTAGTGCCTTTCCAATGGCTGAGCCAGGCAGAGGAGAGGGTCTGACATCCCATTGGCCCTACAAAGATGGGATGGGAGACCAGGCTGCTTGGAGGACCTTGAAATCTTCTGGAGAAGGAAGTGGTTCCGATCGCATGTGTACTATATTATTTTGCTGTTTTCATGTTTCCTTTGCCAGTGATCCTCTTAAAATATATTTATCCCTTCATGTTGACAATATTGAATCCTGCACACCTGCCTTTTTGTTTCCATTGCTTTTTATTTTTTGTAAACCACTTGAGGGCAGTGAATTCTCCTTTTGTTTTCCTCCATAGCCTCAGAACACGTGCCAATTCATCACAGCATGATGCAGCAGTATAGCATCTCTTAGAGCTCTAAATGATAACCCAAAAGCTATATTTAGCCTCCCCTCCTGTAAGCGCCTCAAATCTCCAATTCTGATAAATGTGTGAAAGATGTTAAGCAGGATTCTGTGGCACGGTCCTCCTTGAAGATGTTTGCACACTGTGAATGAAACTATAGCAAAACACTGTATACAACATACACTTTTTTTTTTTTTAGACAAGGTCTTGCTATGTAGCCCAGGCTAGCCTGGAACAATTTATGTAACCCAAGCTGGCTTCAAACTTGTGATCCTCCTGCCTAAGCCTCCTGAGTTCTGGGATTATAGGTATGTGCCACCATGCCCAGCTTAATACACACTCTTAAATTTATGAACAAATGCAGATGACTAAGGATGATTAGAATGGCTGGCTTCGGTGATGAGAAAAGGTATGTGAAGATGATAAAAAGCCAGAGTCTCCAAAATACGTTTTCCAGATGGCTGAATAAGGAAGATATTTAACCTCTGTTAAGAGAAGACTAAAATCAAAATACCAGTCAGGGGAGGAGTCAGCATATATTTTTCAGAAGACCAAGTCAGAAGTCTTTGTAGCATTCAGGAGATCTCCACAAGGCCATATCTGAAAATTATCTGGGTTCCTTAGGAGGCGCTCCTGATAATCACAGAGTTCACCACCCTGGCTGTTATGGTTGTTGAGGGATTGTTTTCCCTGGTATTCTTGTTAACTTCTAGCCCACCTGATGAATAAAATAACATGTTTATTGAGCATCTATACCCATATGTTCTTTATAATGCTAGATGCTCTAGGTTCTGCATGTGTGAGAACTTTCATTCACTCATTCACCCAACAAATCCATCCTAAGGTGTACTGTGTGCCAGGCACTGTGCTGGGTGCTACATGGTCTCTGTCCTCATGGACCTCACATTTAGATAAGGATGGGGATCAGTGTCATTTTTTTTTTTTGGTGATACTGGGGGTTGAGCCCAGGGCCTCATGCTTGTGTGCTCTGCAAGTGCTGGACCACTGAGCTGCACCCTCAGCCCATTTTCTTACTTTTGTGAGACCGGGTCTTGCTAAATTACACAGACTGCCTCTGGTCTCGAACTTGCAATCCTCCTGCCTCCCCCTCCCCAGCTGCTGAGATTACAGGTGTGCGCCACTGCACCCGGCAGGATCATCCCTATTGTTATGATGGTTCTTGGTGATGACGATAACCACCTGCACAAAGCAATGTGATTTAGTGTGTAGGCATATCAACTCTACTTTCTCCTTTTGTGTTTTTTTTTCCCCACACTTGAGGTTTGAACCCAAGGATTTGCACATACTCCTCAAAGAAGAGTCGACCTTAATGATGAGAATGGAGTAGAACTCCTGGGACCTCCAGTTGCTGATGTAGCTCAACTCAAATGAGAAGAACCATAGTGGTTGCAGCAATGGGCTCAAACATAAAAAGATTGTGTGCATGGCATGATGTGGGGGGGGTGTTTCATTCTGTTGTACACAGGGTTGCTACAAATCAGACACCACTCGACAGCACCTAACAATAATCCTCAACCTACCTGACCTGCTCACACTGCATCATCTATTCATTCCCTCAAAAGCAATAATAAAGCTCTTGCCCATGTTTTCCTTCACTTCTTCTGAGTCCTGGCCAGCCCTGGTGCTTCCTATGTGGCCCTGTGTGGCCTGGCAGGCCCTTTGCCTCTGGGTACTGTGAGTAACAAGGTTCCTTTTTAGTGGCAGACACCTGGTGATCTGTTGGCCTAAATAATAATAATAATAATAATAATGATGATGATGATGATGATGATGATGATGATGATGATGATAAAAATAATAATATCTACATTTTAAAACCATAAGAGCTCAAGCTCTGGAGGCAGAGCTCCTGAATTCAAACTCATCCCCACCACTTTCTGGTAATGAGATATGGCCACAGTTTTTCATTTTAAAAATATAAACAATAATATTCAAACCATTGGGTTATTAGGAGAATTCAATGAGGTAATCCATATAAAGTGTTTAACTCAGAGTCACTGCTATATGTAAATTCTTAATAAACATGATATATAGAATGTGCAACTCATGTCTTTTTGAAGTTTACAACCAAATGGAACTTTCCAGAATTTTCATAAGAGCTTAAGCTCTTATGGTTTTAAAATGTAGATATTATTATTTTTATCATTATTATCATTTATTATCTCATTTGGACCTTATAGCTCTTTATATGTAATTGGTGATGGGGCACTTGTGCTATAGACAAGGACATTAAGATTCAAAATATATTAACTAGTTAAGGGAAAAGTTTGGACTACGATCCAGCTCTCTTGATAATTAGTTCTTTCTACCAGGTCTTCCTACTGAGAGGTGAGATGTGGTGCGGCTGTTGTTGTTAGGTGCTTTTGAGTAAGGTTCAACTCATAGTGAACCTCAGGGTTTTTAATGGCTGATTGTTTTGGGATTGCTTCCAGAGTGGATTGGCACTTCCTTCTCCAATTTTTGTGATGCTGGAGATCAAATTCGGGTCTTTAGAGAGTGTGCAGCAGCACTCTACTGAGTGAGCTGGGGTGGGACAATCAGACAGACCAGGCTTAAAAGCCAGCTTGGCCACTTATTGACCTTGCCCAGACTGAGCAAGGCTGAAGGACTCTGAGCTTTCATTTTCTCATCTGCTGTAAAGAAAAATAAATTTTCATGTGTTACTTGAGACTTTTTAAAAGAAATGTAATCAAAACCTGTTAGAATATGGGAAAATAAACACTCTTTCACACTATGAGCACTCTCATTTCCCTGTTTATCTTATTTCTTTTGTGTGTAGTGGGCTGAGATAGGGTCTTATGTATGCAAGGCTGGCTTTGAACTCATGATCCTGCCACGCCTCCTGAATGCTCAAACCACCACGCCTGATTAGCACACCCATTTTCCTACAAGGAAAAATCTCAGAAGGAAACAGCTTTGTGCACAGGGCTGCTCATCACAATGTTATCTAAGCAAGACAATTCAGAAGCAAAGGACATGTTTAATAACAGGAAAGTAGGAAAATAAATGATAACATATCCACATGATGGGATAATGATGTTTACAAAGTTTGTAACACAAACTGTATTTACTGTTAGGTCAATACAGCATGTCTTGTCTCTCTCTTTGAATTTGCTGCTTCATTTTAATCAAAGTTACACAGGGCTTAAGGAGGCAGATAGTTTCATAAGACTGTTAGGAAAAACAGTGGTTCCCCCAGGCACCCCTCCAGAGCCAACTGTTCTCAACTCCTTTAGCTGAATATTTGGTATTTTCTTTTATCCATCTAAATAATAAGATTTTTGGTTACTCCTCAGTTTTTCTTTTCTTTTCTTTTCTTTTTTCACACTAGAAAAGAGGACCAGAAAGAGGCCAGGTGCCCCTCTGCCTGTCCTTTTCTCAAGCTCACTCATCAGCATGCTGGAAGAATTCCTCTCTAAAGCTCTTGTGCCTCAGGAAAGAAGTTGATGTTTTCTCTACCATAGAAAATAGACAAGGAAGAGACAATCATTTCTCTCTTACTGTTTGTGAAGTATGAAAAACAGTAGGGAAATGTTTCCAGTTTAGTTCTGAGTAGAAATGGAAGCTAGTAGGATTCCAGTGAGACACACAGGGAAAAGAGGCTGGGGGAGAGCAGCAACAGCAACTGCTAAACTGAGGGGGATTTCTGGAGGGTAGAATTATGAATAATTGTTTACCTTTTTCTCATGTTTCCTAAAATTTCTATAATGATTATTCCTTTCTTTTATTGTGCATAAAATCTTTGGCTCTATAAAGCTAATGAAAATCCTATTTATTCCCTGTGATTGTTGTAAAGCCAAACCCACACTGCTACTTCTTCATCGGGCTCCCGGAAATGGCAATATCCTTTCGTCTGTCAGCACTGACTGTCCTTGTGTTTCCGCTCCTTGTAGAATGGACAATGAGGACTCTGGCACTTGGATCCAGGAGTGAATCATCGGAGGCTATTGAGTCACTGATGGTTCTCAGTTCTTCTGCAAAATTTGAGCAGAGAGCCTACAGAGACAGTAGGGTCTGGGGTGCGGGTGGCCAGCCCTGAGCCAGGCATGGCCAACAGCAAGCCTCAGCCACCCAGATGGGTCCACTGCAGCCTACTGATAACTCAGTCCTGCGTGATTCAGCTGGGAAGAACTGGCTCCTGGTAGAAGCATGTGAAGGGCAGAGGCTTGTGGGGACATGGATGGCTGAGAATGGGGTACACAGGAAAGAGGTGAAGGAAAGTAATTATAATAAAGTTCCTTAGGTCTTGGGGAAGGAAAAAGGTATCTTGATATCTCAGTTTGGATTCTCCCAGAAGCAATCTCTGAGGCAAAGATTCAAGGGCAAAGAGTTTATGTGGCAAGAGCAGGGTTAGGAGGAAGTGGAGCAGAAAAGGGGAGTAGCCCACGAAGGACATACCTGTTATTTCGTATCACTTCAGTAATGTCCTAGGTTAGCAAGGAGGTGCTACTGTGGCTAACTGCAGCATAGTCTTATGGGGAAATTCTGGGAAACCATGCAGAACATGCACAGTAGTGCTGTCCCCTCCTGGGGTGTGGGGCCATGTGTATACAGACCCCTTTTGTCTTTGGTGGAGGGCTGCTCCCCGGAGAGCTTATTCTCTGCCATTATCAGCCTGGTGTGTACATGGCCAGAACAGTTTTCTATAGGCTTACAGAAAAGTCCTCTGGTGAGTAGTAGCTACAAGGAGCTGGAAATCTGAAGGAGCTCATGAAGTGTAAAGCCCCCAGTATGGGGCCTGCTACCCTAGAGCAAGGGATCATTTCCTAGTAGATGAGGCAATTAAAGTTAGTTTTGCCTTCTTTGTAGAGTGGTCATACAATTTATTATTCCAAAACGTTACATTTAAAAGTGAATGGGGACACTATTAAAAGTTTATGCTGATGTTGTGACTCATATGTAGAAGCAAAAAGAGTTGACTTCATAGACATAGGGAGTAGTGGTCCCAGAGGAGGGGTTGGGAGAGAGAGAGGTTAGAGGGGAGTTGGGTAACAGATACCAAAATATAGTTCCTTAGGAGCAATAAGTTCTAATGTTCTACAACATAGTAGGATGACCATAGTTCACAACAATTTATTACATATTTTATAAAGAACTGGAAGAGAGGAACTCAAAGGTGCTGAGCACAAAGAAATGATAAATGGTTGAGGAGAGAGAAATATTAACTACCCTGATTTGACCATTACACATTGTATTCATGTATCAAATTATCACACTATACTCCATAAATAGTTATAATTATTAGTCAACAATAAAAGGATGTTATGTTGGAAAAACAGGCATAAATGGAAACTGTCTCAGACACATCATGAGTGTAATAGTCTCTTCTCCTCTCTGGATATCCATCTGATCTGGCCATGAAAACTTCCTCTATCTTGTTTTTATGCTACCAAATTCTATTGTGATTAAAATAACTGAAGGAAAGGATAGTCAGAGTGTTTTTTCTTTGGCTGGATTTATAACAAAGGCTATGGGAAATATAAGAGATTAATTCATTTATTCATTCACCAAACATTAAATATCTGCTCTGTCCTAAGCACTGTCCTAGGCTTGGGGGACACAGAGATGTCTAGGAGAACATTCTAGCTCTCAAGACATTCATGGTCTAGCAGGAGAGATGAATATATTACCAAATAAATTACAGAATAGTGCATAACTGCCATGAAAATAATTTCCTACAGTATATATGGAACACAATGGTAGATGTGGGAAGTGTGTGTGTGTGTGTGTGTGTGTGTGTGTGTGTGTGTACGGTTGATTATCAGAAAGCAGAAAAGGATTCCTGGGGAAGTGAAATATGTGCTTAATAGCACAAAAATAATTTCTCTAAAACAAGAAAGGAAGAAAGGGAAGGGTCTCAAGGTAGAAGAGATGGAACACATACAGGCAAGGATGCACAAGATGAATATTTAGTTGAGCATCTGTACAACACCATTGTTCAAGACCATGGGCAATTACTGATGATAACACTCCTGTTTTCAGATACTTGCACACCAATGGATAAAAGCACTATCCACAGCCAAAAGGTGGAAACAGCTCACATGTCCATTAATGGATGAATGGATAAATAAAGTACTGCCAATACATGCAATGAAATATTATTTAACCATTAAAAGGAATGGAATTCTGATATATTCTACAGTATAGATGAACCTTGGAGCATTATGCCAAATAAAATAAGTTAGGCACTAAAAGAACAAATATTAGGATTCTGCTTGCATGATGTACTTAGAATAGGCACGGAGACAGAAAATAGAATAATGGTTACCAGGGCCTGAGGGGAAGGAGTAATAGGGAGTTATTATTTAATAAGTATTGAGTTCCCTTTTAGGCTGATGAAAAAAGTTCCAGAAATGGATAATGGCCATGGCTGTACAATGATGTGAATGCACTTGATGTTACTGAATTATACACATAAAATGATTAAAATGATACATTTTATGTCACTGGTATTGTACTACATTTTATTTCATCTATATTTTTTTCAATTCTTGTTTTCATAGACTATATTCTGGTAGAGGAGATAGGCAATAAATAAATGGACAGAGGCTTGATCAGATTATCACAGATTGTAAGTGCAATAAAGAAAAAAAGGGATAGGATAGAGAGACTAGAGGTTATTTTGGAGCTTTCAATATGCTGAGCTTCCTATAGTGGAGTGGTACCCTTAGGGGATAAAGACTAAGAAAAGAATGGTGGGTGACTGGGCTTGAAAAGTTAGTGGAGCAGAGGCTACCTTAAGGAGGACCTTGTATGTTATGTTAAGATGATTTGGCTTTATCCTGAGAGCCAACAATGGCTTTTAAGAAAGGCAGTGGTTAGCTCTGGCCACAGTGTACAGGAAGCATTGGTGGATGAAGCCAGATGCAGAAGACAGTGTAGGAATCTGTTTCTGCTCTTCTGGTCAGAGAGGAGGAAGGTCTCAGCGTGGGTGGTGGCAGAGGATGAGGAGAGTGGAGAAGTATTCCAGATATAGTCAGCAAGCTCTGGGGATTGGATGGATGTAGAAAGTGAGAGGCGGAAAGGAGTCTAGGTTTCTTGCTTGGGAGGCCGGGTGCTGGGTGAATGGTGGTACATCTGCTGAACCAGGGATCATAACTGGAAGGGAAGATGTTGAGTTTAACCCTGGACATGCTGTGTTTGAAGGGTCTTGGGATGGCTTTGATGGCTCTAGAATGTGAGAGTGATTGGAATCATAAACATTGACAGTAGAATTGTAAGCATTAACAGAGGGTTGAAACATCACAGGAATAGCAGAGAAGTTTCTGGAAGTGGGTGTAGAGTGAGCAGAGGAGAGGGCCAGAATTTGAATCCTGGGGAATACCTAAAACAACACAACTGAGAGATGACATGGAAACAGAAAATGCAAACAGCAAGACAGGTGATCAGGAGAGAGAAAATGTCACAGAGCAGTAGGCTTTGTAGTAAGCAGTGAGGAGGTCCCTGGAGACCTTTGCCAATGCAGATGCCATAGGGAATGAGTGGAAGCCCAAAAGTGCCGGGAAGAGGAGTGAATGCGAATACGAAGTAGAGACAATGCATGCAGACTATTCTTTGAAGAAATGACTGGGAAGAGAAGGGTAGAGACAAGGGAATTGGTAGTAATGCAGGGAGAAGGGAGGGTTTTGTTTGTTTTTTAAAGAATAGGAAAGTCCTCTTTAAAAATGTACTTTGAACCGGGCGTGGTGGGGCATGCCTGTAATCCCAGCAGCTTGGGAGGCGGAGGCAGGAGGATCGCAAGTTCAAGACCACAGGCAGTCTGCGTAACTTAGAGGGACTCTGTCTCAAAAAGTAAAAAAAAAAAAAAATCAATTTTAAAAAAACCATACTTTGAAATAATTTTAGATTTGTATAATAGTTGCAAAAGTTGTACATGGTTCCCTTATATCCTTCATTTATCTTCCTCTAATCACGTGTAACAATTCCTAATTGTATAT
Source organism: Pedetes capensis (assembly GCA_007922755.1). Classification (NCBI taxonomy): domain Eukaryota; kingdom Metazoa; phylum Chordata; class Mammalia; order Rodentia; family Pedetidae; genus Pedetes; species Pedetes capensis. Next base: position 169,927 of record VMDO01000520.1, on the reverse strand, counting down.
AAACATTGCATAGTGATCAAAACCAGAAACCTGACATTGATGCAATACTATTAACCAGAAACATGACATTGATGCAATACTATTAACTAATTTGTACACCATCTGTCCTTTTTTTGTTTCAGGATCCAATCCAGGGTCCCCATTGTGCTCCATTATGCTCACATGGTGTCTCCTTAGACTTCTCAAACTGTCATAGTTCCTCGGTCTTTCTTTATCTTTCATGTCGTCAATGCTTTTTTGAAGAGTGCTGGTCAGTTATTCTGTAGAACATATCCCAATCTGGTTTGTCTGCGGTTTCTCACGATTCATAATAACACCACAGAGGTGATGGTGAATCCTCAGTGCATCGCATCAGGAGGCACCTGGTGTTGCAGTCTTCTGATGTAAACTCTGATCACTTGGCTAAGGTGGTGTCTGATAGCCTTCTTCACTGTAAAGTTACTGGGGTTTTTTGTTGTGTATACAATTATTACTGTGGTGTTTGCCTAATGATGACTTTCTGTGTTTATCATTCCTTCTGTATTTTTTAATTAGAGTTCTACTGTATGGAAAACTTTCCCCTCTTCCCTAACTATTTATATCAGTACAAATTTGTAAGTATCTGTGCTATTTTATTGCTTCATTTGTCCCAGATATGGTTTTGGGGCTGGCTCCCTTGCCATGGTGAAATACACCTCCATCCTATAGTCCTTTGGGACCAGTACATCATCGGGTATTTCATACTCATTTTGTACTTCCTTGTTCCAGGCCTAGGAGCAACTATTTTTCCAAGTATCCCTGATTCTTTTTATTGGAGAATAGTTTTTAGAAACCAAGATCTGAACTTGGGTGCTACTGGGGTGTCATTACTTTAGGTTCTCTCATCTGACAGAGCTAGGAAATACAGATATTATATTTTTGCTGCATTTATACTCCTCAATCTTTCCATATTTATCCCTTTGTAGTGTGTGTGTGTGTGTGTGTGTGTGTGTGTGTGTGTGTATCACAAGTTCATAATGATATCTTCAATTCCCTTCTAATACCACAGGGCTCATTTTAGCCTTCCTCCTTTCCTTATTGGTAAGTCTTTTCTACTGCACTGAGGAATCTGGCTCTCCTTATCTGGACAGTATTTACATTTCTCAATTCTATTATTCATATAAGATAAATATATACTAGAATTTACTATGAGAGGACTAATTAGAGAATAATACTGGTGTATAATTCTTTTTGTCTTTAGCCTGCTAATCCATAATCAAATGTTGGACTTTTTTTAACCTGTATATTGTATGGTGAGATTCATTATGGAATTTTCATAAAATTGTATTTTGTACTTGTTTTCTCCCTCTTTACCCTTCTATGTTGCTCTCCTTCCCTCTCCCAATTTTACCATATCCCCTCTTCCCACTAGTGCCCTCCTCCCTCTTGATGGATTCCCTTGAATTTTCCAATCTTAGATATATACAAATATATAAGGTAGCTGTACCTCCTGTATATGAGTGAAAATGTGATATTTTTCTTTTTTGAATCTGTTAGTTCACTTAAAATGATGATCTCCAATTCCATCCATTTTGTTGCAAATGACATAATTTCATTCATCTTCACTGCTGAATAACATTCCATTGTATACTGCATTTAAAGAAAATCCAATCATCTGCTGTTGACCTTCTGGACTGACTCCATATCCTTAAAATTGTGAACAGTGCTGCAATAAACAAGGAAGTACAGGTGTCCCTGTGGTATAATGACTTATCTTCCTTTGGGTATATACCCGAGAGTGTGTAGTTGGATTATATGATATTTCTATTTTTAGTTTTCTGAGGAAACTCCATACTGAACTCCATAATGGCTGGACTAATTTATAGTCCTACCAACAATGTAAAAGCTTCCTTTCCCCTCCACATCCTCACCAGCATTTTTTGTTGATTGTTTTATTAATGCTAACCATTCAGCAGGCTGGGATTTAGCTCAGTTGGTAGAGCACTGTGCTGTAGTCTCTGAGGTCTCCAGTTCAATTCCCAGCACTGCAAAAATGGGAGCAGGCCCCGGCAACCCACTCCCAAGGCAATCCCAAAACCGTCAGCCATTGAAAACCCTATGAGGGTCGCTATGAGTCAGATACCGACTCAATGGCACCTAACAACAACAACAACCATTCAGCAAATGTTGGTTTTCAAACAGACTTAGGTTAGTTCTTTTCTTCTCCACACCTTGAAGTGTGGTTATATATTCATTTGTAGACGTACAGGCTCATTTTTGTATGCCATTTTGGATTCAGTCTAGATTCTGGCTGAGTTTATTAATACATTTACTTGGGACAGTATGTGAAACACTACTGTGGCTCCAAGAGCTGGAATTATACAAAGAGGTGTCCCCAGAGAATTGTCACTCTTCCCTCATCCCATCTACACCATGACTGCTCCCTGAGGGGAAAGGGTAGGGGCGGCACTTTCTGCCTGTGTTTCTTCTGTAGTTTAAACCTTGGTGCTTCTGTGTTTGCCCAGCCTGGGCCTCATCTGTGAAAGAACTGGATGCACTTACGAGGTGCTCTCACGTGGGCAGGACTTCCAGTCCTCCTCTCTCTCCACTGTCATGGCTGGGTGGCAAGCCCAGTGCTCCCCATGCAGCCTGGTCTGGTCTGTCTCCCCGCCCTCTCCCCGTAGATGCTCAAGACTCTTGGGTAAATGCCTGTGAGCATGAATGATGGAGTTACTTATTTTGAAGTTCGTGTATGTGAAGATTTAGGGTGTGAGTGTCTAGTACGCTAAGGAACAGGCAGGAGGACTCTGCCAGCTGACAGTTCCCCCTGTCCTTGCTTTTACTTTTCTCCCCAGCTTGGACATGGCAATGCTAGCAATACGCTGTTCCCACCCTCGCAGACTCCGAGCATGAATGGCATTGCAGAAGGACGTGATAGTAGCCGCTAGCCCATCAGAGGTTCGCGGGGGACCCTGAAGGGGCTGAGACTGAGATGTGAGGTCGGGAAGCTGGAGGGGTGTGCTCTTTCTGAAAAACCTGCCGTGGGCTCCCCGGCTGCACTTCACCTCTGTTTGTGTATCTTCCTGCTTCCTCCTAGACAACGCATCCCAGATGGATCGTAAATAAAAGAATGATATGGCTACATATTTATAGTCTCCCTGAATCACTGGTGACTAATTTTTCCCATTTTGTCACCCCAAATACTTTCTCTTTAGCTTCCCAGTGAGAGCATAGCACCAACCAATCATTTAGATGAAAATGTACACTTTTATTTAAAAAAATTCCTTTCTTAACACAGGACAGAAGGTCCACAAACACAAATATTTAACTAAATAATAACCAGTTTTCTTTCTTGAAAAGTGACATTTTTAAAATCTGCACCCAGCTCAGCAGAGTCAGAGAATTTTTCCCACTGAATGTGTGGACTGGTAGGACTCTCTAAAGCTCTGTGGTCTGTCCTTTTACACCCAGAGAGATTTAATAATAATAATAAAGAAAAAATCTCCCAGAGTGAAAGGTATCACTCCTATTTTTCCACTGTGTTTGTTGGCCAGATCTCCTTAGCAAAGAAATGGTCTACCAGTATTTTAGTTATATATCATTATGTTCCATTTAGCAAACCCGACTTACCAAAAGGAGGTTGGGGCAGCCAGTTTCCAATGTCCCAGTGCCTGTGACATGTTCTCGTTTAATACTAATTGCTCCCTGTAAAATTTGGCCTCTTGGATTTTGTTTTTCCATGATCAGCATTCTTCACGTCTCCTACCCAAAGGCTCCATCACTCATGCATAACTCAGATAATTTATTGCATTGCCTCTGAGGAATTTTCTGTGGTGTGTTTCTGAAAAACTCAATCACCTTCTAAATACAACCATGCAGAAATGAGAGAGATGAGGGGAAGGGGAAGGGTCCTCAGAGGAGATGGGGAGGATAAGAAGGGGGAACTATCTCAAGATATTGTTTAACCAGTGAAGATTGTCTGCAGTTACTATTTCTCAATTGGTGCGAAGTGAGTAGACCAAGCTGTTGGATATGGAGTGAGCTTTTGGTTCAGATGGGCTGTGTGTGTGTGTGTGCGCGTGAGTGTGTGTGTGTGTGTGTGTGTGTGTGTGTGTAAGGAGGTGAGAGAAATTGTGCTGAGAAGGTATGGCCAGTGAAGAGGTGGGCCCCAGGCAGGGAGAAGTAGGTAGAGAGTGGCTAGGGGAGACGTGGGGGGCATCAATGGGCTTCTGGAATGTAGATAGGATGGTCTGGGAAGCCTCGGTCTCCCCTGACCTGCCTGAGGCCCAACCATAGCTCAAGGCTGGGGTCTTACACCTTTCCCCTAATGACTCCTGCTGAGACTAGCTTCCTCTCTGGACGCCTTTTGCAATGAGGGGGTTTGTGAAATAAGTTAAGCTGGCAATCCGTAACAATCAGAGGCCCCCGATGTCATTTGCCCTAGAGAGCTCAGACTGCAGCTCTGGTTTTGAGTCCATTTCTCCCTCCCAGAAACAAATGACTTTTCACCTCTGGTTCCCCTCCCAGAGCATGTTTTGATCATGGAACGAAGCAGGTTTCAAGGAGCCAGGTTTTCCTGCCTGAAAATTGAGATTTGCCAGTGCTGATTTTACACATTCCTACTCGTTTTTAACGAGTATTTATTTTAGTTATAAAATAGTAACTGCAGGACCATAAACTTACAGATCGTGTGATTGGAAGAGCATGCTATAATTTTCTAAGGGTCTCTATGTAGAACCAAGTTCCTAGCCCTTCTTTAACCCCTATCCTTGGTCAACTGCTCCACCAGAATTAACTGAGCATTTGCTGCGTGCAAAACCCCATGCCAGATACTATGGAAGGCATAAAACAGGTCAACCTTCCCTCCTGAGACAGGAAAGGAATGAGGATGTGAGTACTGAGCATTGACTCTATCAATCCCCAGACCCTATTACTGGTGCCCTTTTGCCTCTCAAGCCTCGTGTGGCTCCATTGCCCTCTGTTTCAATTAGCAGGGACTTCTCAGTTCCCAGAAGGTGATGTCCTCTTTCTGGTCATTGGTAACTCAAACCTGCTGATTTCTTGGCTTGAAACACCATTCTCCCCTTAAACGTTTCCATTCCTAGGAAGCCTTCCCTGACTAACCCCAACCTGACTATAACAGCCCTCTCCCCTATGTGTTCCTGGGCTCAGGGTCATGGCATTCATCACACCCCACTGCCAGTCCTTGCTGAATGGCCAGGAATTCATTGTGGACTGTCTGCCTCAGCTATCACCACACACTGTCCCTAGCACAGTGCCTGGCTCTCATGGAAGGGACACAGTTAAAAGGGATTGTTGTTGCTGTTAGGTGCTGTCAAGTCACAGCAACCCATGTACAACAGAACAAAACACTACCTCCACTGTGCCATGCCCAGCACTATGTCACTGCTTCTCTGTTAATTATAGGGTTTTCAAGGCCTGATTACTTTGGCATTGTTTCAGGAGTGGGCTGCCAGGTCCTTCTCCCTTTTTTGCGGTGCTGGGGTTTGAACCCAGGGCCTCAGAGTGAGCAGAGCAGTGCTCTACTAACTAAGTCCATAGTACAGGAGGGAAGAAACAGCATCTCCTCTGGGTGGATGGAGAGAGGCTCTCTACCAGCTCAGTTTCATGGCTCAGCCTGCTTTGGGGGCCCTTCATTAGCCTTACCCACTTCTGTTTCAGCATGGTGACATGTGTCTCCCTCCTCACCTCCTGGCTGCAAGAGTCCCACAGAGGCATTTTTCAGGCCTGCACTGGTCAGGGCTGTGGGGATCTCACAGGACCCCAGCCAGCCACTGGTTCAAACTCCTAGTGGCTAAACCCTCCATGAGAATTTTCAGTGTGGACGAATCAAAGCCTGATGATGACAGGGATCCACTGGCCTCTGCCTTCCCCAACTGCAGGCAGGCCCCTCATCTCTGCTCAGTCAGTACCCAGTATTTGGTAGTATTTAGGCCTGTTAGGGCCAGATGTATAACCCTTGCTTTCTTTTCTCCCAGCAGTGGACACTCACCATTTGGCTGGCAGGAAAGGATAATTACAACCCCAAATACGTTGGCTGTGGTTCTCAGTGCTCTGCCATAGTTACATGGATACATCTTGACTGCCTTCGGAATGCATAAATACATGTGCACTTGTGAATGTCCATTGTGGTATGGTTACAAAGGTCCAGACACTAAGGCTAGGTGACACCAGGGCAGGGGACTGGAGCTCTGAAGTGAGGCTAGGAGTAAGGACAGGCAGGAGCCCAAGGTCTGAGCCAACTTGGAGAGCATAAAAAGTCCTCCCTTAGAGGGCCCAGAGGTAGAGCCTGTGGTCAAATCACAGATCCAAGATTGGGAGTCAGGAGGAGCAGGATCAGGGCAAAAGTAGTTTGGGATCCAGTGAAGGGGCTGCCTGGGGTACAGAGCCAGGAGAAGTGTGGTCCGTGGGTGGATCAGGCTGGTTTCAATGGCCACTAGCAAAGTGTAGAAAATAGGACAGGGTTCATACCTTTGATACACTTGAAACTCCACAGGTAGGAGAAGAGGTGAGGAATTAATAGTAATCTATGAGAAGGGTGGGGGCATTTGAGTCTGGTGTAGCTGCACGGAGTTGGCAGAGGAGCCCACTGGTGGGAGTTACATACAGCCTACCTGGATGGGGGTGAATGGGGAAGCATTTCAGTAGAGCAAAGCCATCAGCACAGCTGTGCCTGGGGATTGGGCTGGGAGGGAGCTGAGGCCTATTAGACTTGTGACACGCCAGCTCCTATGCTAGAACTTATGTCTGGGTAAGCTTTGCTTATAGTACTTAGAATCCTCACCTCGCACAGTGAGGAATGGATGAGTAACCCCATTTTAGAGGTGGAGGAACTGAGATGAAGGAAGTTTTCCCAAAGGCCTGTGAAGTTACTGTTAGGGAGGGATGAGGAGAAGAGAGTTGGAACGTGCTGTAAGGAGGAAGACTCTAAAATTCAGGACAAAGTTTTGTGCTTTTGGTTATTTGATTTTTTAAAAATAGGACTCCAGCAATTCCATACTATTATCGAAGGCATATCATAGCTTAGGACCCACTCTGAGTTTTGGGCAACCTTTCCCAGGGACTTTGACTTGTGGAGTATGAACAAATATGTGATTCCCCCATTCAGGCAGTGAACAGGTAACTGTCTTAAAGGAGCCAGAAAACAAAGGCATCAGATATTTGGCTTTTGAAGTCCAAGGCCTCCATCCAGGAGAGACAGGAATGATTGAAAAATGTGACCTGTCATATGTAAAATCTTTAATTTTTTCCTTTTAAAGTCCTCTCCATCCCCTGCTCCACTCAGAAAAATACCCTCCAAGCTGGAGAAGAGGAAGAGAGCTTGGGGCGCTAGTACACCTGGGGAATCTGGGGTGCTGGGGATAGGGAAGGCAGACCACTCCTACAAGGACAGGATTCAGGCAAGAGTAGGGCTGTGCTTCTATTCTCTGAGAAACCAAGGGAGATGGTGAGTGTCAGGGAGTCCTCCAGGCCACCAGAGGGTGGCAGCTGCAGAGTGGAAGGGGCAGCATGGAAGGTCTAGGTAAAAGACACCTGAGCCCCATCCCTCCCTGTGTCCTCATCCTAGAGGTTGATGGCTCCCAGGGCTTGTCCAAGAAGACAGTGACTATGAGGAAGCTGCAGGTCTGCAAAGGGTCTTTCAGCAGGAGCCAGGGCATGGAGCAGACAGGAAGCTGCAGCATCAAGTGTCCAGCCTGGGACCATCTATTCTAACTTGGAGAGGGGACATATTTGAGAACCAGATATGGACACATTACATCTCAAGAGAAGACTGGGGCAGATTGAGCAATGCTGAAGCTTTGTTATGTAGATTATTCTGACCCTGCCCTTAGCATCAAGTCTGGTGTGTGACCGGAGGGACAAATGACAAGCCTGAATTTAACACAGTTGAATGCTGAAATGATCAAGAAAGAGACTTTCAGTGACTGATTTCACCTGGAACTAACCATACTAGCCTTCCTGCATTTGCTAGAATGAGGACTTGAGATGGAAAATAAATTCAATTACAGAAAACTAAAGAAAATCATGGGCTGGGATTTAGCTCAGTTGGTAGAGCACTGTGCTGTTGTCTCTGAGGTCCCAAGTTCAATTCCCAGCACCGCAAAAATGGGAGAAGCACCTGGCAATCCACTCCCAAGGCAATCCCGAAACGGTCAGCCATTGAAAACCCTATGAAGGTCACTATGAGTTGGATACCGACTCGATGGCACCTAAAAACAACAACAAAGAAAATCACATTGTGGAGCCAGAGCTGGGGAAATCATACCCTTGCATTTATTTTTTTGCCTTCTCAACCTCCTTCCCCAGCCTGCATCCCATCTCACCCACTTAACCATGCTGAACAGTGCTCCTATTTGCAGAGCTGTGGGCCTTGTAAGAAAAGCAGGAAATTATAGCCTGAAAGTAGTAAAGCCAGAAGGCATCTATGCGATCCTTTTATCCAATCTCTTCATCTCACCAACTGAGAAACTGGGGCCTGAGAAGGGACATGACTTGCTCAGAGTCCCAAGATGATTGAACAACAGAGCTGAGAAAACCTGGTTCTGGAAATGTTCCCACCATCCTTCCCCTGTCAGCTCCCATGCCTCTGGTCACCTCCCAGCCTCAGTCTCCCCCACAGCCATAGCCCACCACTAGCCATCTCTAAGCTCAGGCACAAGCCCTGGCCTCCAGCAGGAAGGCAGCTGCTCACCCTCCCAGGCCAGGTGATAGGGAACAGATGGTGTGAAGGACGGGGAGCAGAGGAGTGAGGGATGAGGGGAGCTGCCTAGCACGGAGACTTATGGGTGACCTTCCTCCAAAGTGACCTCTCGGCCCTGGAACAAAGCACTTCTCCAGCACACCATGGATCATGGCTTGTGGGGGACGACATGACACATGCCAAAGATTCTTTCCAATCCACAATTGCGCGGGAGCCGTGGCAGCAAGTCTCTGCCTGCTGGGACCAGACAGTTCCCTCCAGGCTGTGCTGAAAGGAGCAGCATTCTTAGGCCTCACTGAGTTAGGAGTAGTGGCTGCCAAGAGACCACCCCACACAGAAAACTCAAAGGAACAAGAGGTGGGCCCTCGCTGCCCTGAAGATCAACTCTAAATCAATGAGTAACCTCACAAGGAGGGCAAATACCAGTGTTGAGTTTGCTTGGTCAGCCCTAGCCAGAAGCTTTCTCTTCCTGTTCTCCCCTATTCCTCACAATCTAGCAGGCAGATAAACATTATCTTCTTGGTAGAGAGGAGAAAAATGACATTTAGAAAGGCGAAGTGGTGAACTTGGCCAAGGTCACACAGTTTTTAACAGGGGGCCTGGGATTAGAATACAGGTGTGTCTTACTCATTGGACACAGGCCTTTCAAAGGTGGCTTCTGGTATGTCTCGAGCTGTGGAGTAGTCTTGGGCCATGCTTCAGAGCTTCTCTGTGTCTCTCCCAGGAGTCTCTTCCCTATGATTCCTTCCCATGAGAATCTGGGGTTATGGGGATTATGAACAGTCCAGATCTTTCCTGGAATCAGGACACTCAGGCAATTGGGTTCACACCTGGTTGGCCAGGTTCCCTGACCAGTTGCTTCTTTCCCAAGGAGGACATTCTCTGGGTAGTAGTTGGAACTGTCTGTCAGGATGTACCATTGTCTTAGCCTATTTCTGCTGCTGTACAGAATATATGAGTCTGGATAATTCATAAAAAACAGAGACTTATTTTACATCTCTGGAGACTGAAAAATCTATGATGCAGCATCTAGTGAGGGCCTTCTTACTTCGTCATAACATGGTAGACACAGAGCAAGGAAGCCAACTCTGTTCCTCTTCTTATAAAGCCTACGGCCATCACAGCAGCCTCACTTTGTGACTTCATCAACTTCATTACCTCCCAAAGGCCCCACCTCAAAATATAACCAACCTAAGAAATCGAGGGTTTCCCACAGGTGAACTTTTGAGGAACACATTCAAACTATAGAAGCCACATTGTCTTAGTGATGGTTGAAGTTATGGATGCACAGCAGCCATATCCTGGGATTGACACCCAGAGAAGGCTGATCACCTGGGAGCAGAACCTGAGGTGATCGGATAAGGCCTGCAGCAAAGTTCATCTGACATAGGAGCCCATGGTCAGCAGGGTCAGCCACATAGAAATCAGACCTCCATGCTGAGCAGTTCCTGAAAGTGCCTGCAGTGTTACCTTTGCACAACTCGATCGAGTCAGTGTTTCTATTCTCACTTGGGGGGTTCTTTAGTGATAATCTGTTGTCGGGGCTGAAGGTTTTTCTTGGTATTATCAATAGTTTTATCTTCATTCTACTCCCCAATCCTCACACCTACTGATCCCCAGACACACAGGAAGATAGAGGGTGGTGCTTCTGCTAGCCAATGGTGGGGGTCGGGCGGAACCTTTGCCAACTCCTACCAAGGCCCAGGAATGATGTTCCTGGTGCTTCTTCCTAAGTTTGTTGATGGTTTTAGTTTCATCTGTACCTGTTACCACCTCGCATCTCCCTCTGATGCACGCACACCCTCGCACACACACATCCAAGAATGCTCTGCATCTATTCCCACCTCAAGCTTTAGGATCTGCTTGGGCTCCAGGTGCAGGAACCTGGATCCTGAGCTGTGGAAGTCCTGTCCATAGAGTCAAGGCTACAAAGATCCCTTTTATTCTCCCCATAGGCCCTTGGCTGGGCTTCCTCCTGCTCCCCAAAGGGTGCAGGTGTCCTGCAGCGACGAAGCTGGTAGCCAGTGCTGCTCACCCTGACTCAGACAGCCGTGTGTGGTCCCCTGCTACATCCTGTTGTGAAGACTCCTGCTCTGTTCCGAGAAGCCTGCTCTAACGCCTAGGCAGGGGGAGAAATCAGGGAAGGGAAGCAGCCTCAGGATTGGGAGAAAAGGCTGGCCCTTACCTCCTTCCTCCCTGATGGCTTTCCTGGGCCTCTGTCTACACCGCAGGAGCAGTGTGTGCTGGTGACGAGGTACCCGGCTGGGTGAGGAGCCAGGCTGGTCAACACTGGAGATCAAAGGAAAGGTAATTTTGGCAGCACTAAAAATAGGCCCCACAGTTATTTTGGAGCTGTTTTGCTAGTGTTGGAGGAGCAAATCTTGGATTTTGCTCAAACTTCCTGTCAATCCCACGAGCTCTTCCTCCTTTGTACTCACTCCCTAGTCCAGTGGCATTAAGCAACTATCGACTGTGACCCACAGTCATTTTACATTCGGGCTTTACACACATAGAGGCACACACACAAAACTTCAAAGGATCATGAAATGTTATTTACCTTTACTGTGCAGGCAGTGTGCTCTATTTTCTATTCTATTCTATTTCATTTCTTTGAAATGTCTGGTTCTGGCTCCCTTAGGAAGCCAAATAGCCTGCTGCTGGTAAGTCGCACCTGCAGTTTGAAAACATCATCCTGCCTTTTTCCTTTGCCTGGATGCTATTGCTACCCAGTCACACAGCCTGATGCAGGTCACCAAAACTTTATAGAGGCTTTGCTGTTGTTGTTTTTCATCTATGGAAAGAACCTTGGTTAATAATCTCTTTGATTCCCTCAGTTGTATGATTTGGTCTCTTTCTTGTGTTAAAAAGAACCACCTGTGGCATTTCCCAAGCCAGTCCCATTTGGAATTCAAAGTATCAAATTTAGAAGCCTGAACCCTCTGCTTGCCTATGGTATCCAATACTGTCAGATCTCAGAAGCTAAATAGGGTGGGACCTGGTTAGTACTTAGATAGGAGACCGCCCAGGAACACCAGGTGCTGTAGGCTTGGGAGAAGGACGTGGCAGCCCATCCCCTTCCCCCAAATAATCAGCCATTTAGAACCCTAGGTATAGCAGAAAAGCACTGAGAATAGTGTTTTGTCTGTTGTACATAGGGTCGCTATGAGTTGGACACCAACTCGAGGACACCTAACAACAACAACAAACCCTCTGCTGGCCTGGCTTTGGTATTGTGGGACAAGGTGAGCTTTGGAAGTGGAAACTGCAGCTCCCCATAGAGTAGCTATGCAGCTCCCTTATCACCCCAGTGGCTCAGTGTCCTTAGCGACATATGAGGATGACACTGTGTTATAGAATTGTTGTGGGGGTTAAACAGGACAATGGCAGTGAAATCCTTACCACAATGTTTGGTGTACAGTATGTGCTCAAATGGTAGTGGCTATTATTGTTGCTCTAAGTACTTAAACCAAAAGACAAGTCATTCTAATGCTTATCTGCTTTGAAGGTCCCTGGTAATCAAAAACCTGTGTAGTTGCTAACTCTTCCTTTCTTCAGCCTTTTCAAAAAGGCCTTTCTGCCAAGGGTGAAATCTCCAGTGCCACAGGAAGGCCAGGTATGGGGCCCTGGATGAGCTGCCTACCTGTCTGGCCCTTTATATTGGAAATGATCTCAATCTCTTTGGAACCTACTGGTATTTTCCACCTGTACAACAGTGAGCCACACGTATTTACGGAACACGGTGTGCCTTCATGCATCTGTACCTTCTCCGGCACTGTGACATCTTCCACACCCTTTCCCTCCCTCCTCCTGGCTGCCCAGGTAGGGAAAGTTTACACTCCTCATTGTTTTCCTTCTCCTCTCCTCCTCTCCCACCTCCCACCTGCCTTCCCTCTTCTCCCCTTCCCTCACCACTCCCCCTCCCTCTCTCCTCCGATCCTTTCTCCTCCCCTTCCCTTCCTTTTGCTTTTATAAGGGGAGTAGGGTCACTTTTCCCTGAAGATTCACCTAATTTCTTTGCAGAGAAACTTTCTCAACACTACCTCCTTCATTTAGAGTTTTACTGTTTGCAGGATATTTTCACTCATGATCTCCTTGGTCCTCATAAGAACCCTGTAGTTTGATAAGGTAAGCATAATGCCCATTTTACAGATTAGGAAAATGAGACTAAAGTGACATGCTCAAAGTCATTGCGCTATTGGAGGGTTTCTCATGCTGGAGTCAATGGTTTTTCCTACACACCTGTTTCTTTAACATAGCCTTGAGAGCCCTTGACCTGAGACAGGGTTATTGGAAGTGGTCAGACAATCAGGTGTGCTGGGAGACGGGGCGATTCCAGGGGAGCTGACTCCACTCACAGGTTATTTTGGGGGACCAGTAGCAAAAATGATTTACAATAAGCAGAGAAAAAATTGGCTCCTTCCGACCCTGACTATAATTTGTAATCATTTTATTTATCTACTTATTTTTATCTTTTTCTTTACTACAATGTATACTCCATCTGGGACAAGACCATGCTTTCTCCATCATTTTTGTATCCCCAACACCTAGCACACTGCCTAGTGTACTATCTAGTGTAATGACTGTGTTGCTTGAAAATATTGTTGAATAAATGATGAAACATGCCACCCGGGGAGAGACTGGGCTGGGAAGCTCTGTCTTTATTTATGTGGCTTATTTAATATCCATGTTCTTTGACCTGGATGATGAATGCTATGGTTTATACACACAAAGGCAACCAGAAAATTGAGGTAATTATGCGAGTAATTCGAGCAGAATGGACCACCCACTCTGACCTCAATTATCTGGTTATTTTAGGTGGAAGTAGCTTAAGACCTGAGGAACTGGAATAATTGTCTCACTTCTCCATTCCCCTTTATTCTTGCAGTTGTGGCTGCACACAGATGTGGAAATTCTTCCCTGCTAGGTGTGTGGGACCTACAGCAGATGCGCAGTGCCCAGGCATGCACTGCCCGTGTGAATGTGTGCGCGCACACACAGCAGCAGGAAGGAGAACAAGCGTTGAGAGTAACAGGAAGAAGTATTTAGGAGCCTCCCTTTCCACCACAAGAAACCCTCCGCACCTGGCCTTCTGCAGCCTTCCACTTCCTTCCCTCAAGTGTGCACTGCTGGAGCCAAAGAAACTGCAACTTGACCTTGGCAATCTCAGCTAGCTCCAAGCTGGAAACTCTTGTGCAGAAAGGACTGGGCTGATAGACACAGAGCTAAAGGAGATATGCTCCTCAATTTTACGTTTAAAAACAGAACAAAAAAATTTCAAGTCGAAGCCAGGAAGTTTGGCTTTGTCATGTTAATAGTATTTAGAGACGTTATTTGGCTGGAGCAGCAAGGTCTGCAAATGAGAAATAACTTGGCCCTCTCTTCTCTCCCTTGTCTTCTCTCCCCACTGGTTCCCAGCCTTGTCCTTTGCTCTCCTGGAGCTTCATGTCCTGGTAGAATCTAAAAGCACCTGGAACTGAGAAAACCAACCAAGCCCACAACCTGCTTTCCCCCATACTGCCCGCTTCTTCAGAATTTGGGATGTGCCGGTTACAGACTGGTTTCTGAGAAGAATGGCATGGGATGGGGCTGAAGTAACTCACTGTGATCTTTGTTGTTGTTAGGAGCCATCGAGTTGGGTCTGACTCATAGCAACCCTGTGTACAACAAAACGAAACTCTCCCACACTGTACCATGCCCAGCACTATTGTCAGTGCTTCTCTGCCATTCGTAGGGTTTTCAACGGCGGGTTGTTTCAGGAGTAGATTGCCAGGTTCTTCTCCCTAGCCTGCAGCACCTGGTATTCCTAGGCGGTCTCCCATCCATGGACTAACCAGGTCCACCCTGCTTAGCTTCTAAGATCAGGCAGGATTGGATGCCAGGGTACTATGACTGCAAACCACTGGCATCTTAGGGAAAGAGAAGTGAGGGGCCTGAGGAAGGAAACATAAGAGGATGCAGAACTTCAAGCCCACCATGTGTACTAGGTAGGCACAGATGAGTTGCTCTATGGGATAATCAATTTGAAGTTCAAATGGATCTGTGAGCCAGATATGGGAGGTAGTCATATCTCCATCAGAGATGAGAAAATTGAAGCTTGGAGGGAGTAAAGGATCTGCCTCAGGTTACATATTTGGTAATTTCCCAAGTCTTTTGGACCCTAAAACTCAGCCACAAGCAGGGAAGCCACTGGCTCTCAGCCAATGAGGTGTCTGAGGTCCACAGCAAAAGGCTTCCGCTTTTATTTTGTTCTTGTCTCTGAGATTTTGCTGAGGCCTTCTGCTGAGGTTCTCACCCTCTCCCAGGCTTGGCTCATTTCTTTCCTCCTTCTCAAAGCTTCCCTCGGGGATGAGCCACTTTCTTCTGTGTCCCTACAGTGTGTCTGTTCATTGTCACCTGCTTTGAAGCACGTGTCAGGTCTGACTTGGGGTGTGGCTGTTGGGATGTGGCGGTGGCATGTGCTGAGGCAGGGTGATCTGTGATAACCTTTTACCAGCTTGAGAAGGCGCAGAGTGGAGACAAGGCGTGGGGACACAGGGACTCCCAAAGGGAGTCTTCACTTCTTGGCTTCCCAGGACACTTAGAACCCAAGGCTGTGAGCCCCCAGCCCTTCTGTGGGTTTAGCTAGGCTGAGGCCTGCTCCCCTCACACCCAGACTCCAGCAGAAGGCTCCTTCATACTGCTGGGAAACCAGCAGCGTGGGAACACTGGGAGTCGGGCGGGTAGAGTGGGATATGAGCTCTAAGCTCCTCCAAGGCAGGTGCAGGTGTGCTCAGAAATACTTATCAAGCAATAGATGCATAACTTCATGATTCGATGTTGCTTCTTCCAGGAACCATCTGCTTGGTCCTGGATCAAGAGAATTATGGAAAGTGGACCTGGTAAATATCACTCCCAACTTCCTCTGGTTTCAGCCTAGGCATGAATGTGTCAGCAGGCACTGGCTGGTATTTCAAGGGCTTCCGGGGCTGAGCCCAGTCTTTTTTCCCACTTTGGGGGGCCTCTGGGAGTGTAGCAAAGCTGAGACCCTTATATTCCTGCCTCCAGCCTTGCCTCGTGGGTGTTCTTTGCTGTACCCTCTTTGGTGTGACTCTCCACTTTCCCAAGGCTAATGTAGGAAGACCAGCCCAGAGGGTGCTCCTGGGTCTTAGTCCTTCCCTCAACCTGAGGGAAGCCTATCAGCCACGGCAAAGGTGGGCCTAAGTCTGGACCTTAGCCCCTAGCTCTCCACAACTGTCACCTTATTCTAATTTAAACCCAGGGTACCAAATGTGTGCGTATGTGCACGAGTGAGTTTGTGTGGGTTTGTATGAGTGTGTGTGAGTGTGTGTGTCTGTGTGTAGAGACACGAGATTTTATTTGGACAGAAATTGAAGGTCCTTTCATTTTATAAATAGATCCCTTCATTCTGTACCTGAAACAAACATCCAAAAGATTCAGACAGCCCCGGTGGCCACCTGGGAGGAGGGGGCCCTGCTGGCCTGTCCTCTCCACTGATGAGTCCTCTTCCATCACCTGTTTTGTGGATCCTTCTGCTCCTCACAGCCTTTGTGTGGGAAGCCAAATGAGCAGACTGTATCCTTGAGGATGCAAAGGTCTTGTTTATGGTCTGGAGTCTCCCCTTCTGTCCTTCCCTTCCCAGCCTCCATGGGTCCCTGCCTATTCCAACAGGCATCTGTTGTTTTTAGATGCCATCAAGTCAGGTCCAACTCATAGTGACCCTACGTACAATGGAATGAAACTCTCCCCAACACTGTGTCAGGAGCATGATCTTTTATATGCTTAAGTCCACTGTTGTAGACACTGTGTCAATCCATCTAGTGGAGGGTTTTCCTTTTTTTCATTGACCTGCTCCTCTCCCAAACGTGCTGTCCTTTTCCAGGGATTGGTCCCTCCTGACAACATGTGCTAAATATGTAACACACAGTCTAGCCATCTGTGCTTCTAAGGAGCACCCTGGTTACACTTCTTCCAGGACAGATCTGTTGCTTCTTTTGGCAGCTTATGGTATATTCAATATTCCTCTCCAGCACCATAATTCAAAAGCATCAATTCTCCTTTCTCCCTTATTCAACGTCCAGCTTTTACAAGCATATGATGTGACTGAAATTATCATAGTATGAATCAGGCGCACCTTCGTCTTCAATGCGACTATACATTCTACTAAATGAAGCTTGTGTCCTTTGTGCATTTTCTCACACAGCCTTGTGACAATCCTGTGAGGATGGCTCATTATCCCCACTGTACAGATGAGGAGGCCGAAGTCAGGGAAGCCAAGCTACTTGTTCACAGCAGGAATGGGACTGAGCTCCCCTCGGCCTTCCTGACCCTAAGAGCACTCTCTGGCCTGGCAGACTCAAGATAGCTGGGGGGGTGGACGCAAGTGCCCCATGACTCTAAGGCCTCTCTGAGCCCTGCGGCGCCTGGCTGGAAGCCCGGGGCTGCTTGTCTCTCTCTGCCCACTTTCCACACTCCAGAAGCACTCAGCGGAAACTGATAACCATTGATAACCATGCAGGTGCTGCAGGATGGCTCTGACACTACAGGAGCCCTCCGAGGGGCCAGGGCAGGGTGCGCGCGCGTGTTTGTGTGTGTGTGTGTGTGTGTGTGTGTGTGTGTGTGTGTGTGCGCAGAATCCAGAGTCCCCCACCCTTCCGCAGGCTCCTCCTGTACAGATGGCTGGCTGGCTCCCATACAGCAAGGGGCCCCAGAGCAGAGCTCTGGCTCCCAGCTGTCAGCACCAGCAATCCTACTTAGGAGCTAAGCCCTGGCACTTTCCAGGGCTGCGAGAGGCCAAGACTCCCTTCCAGAGAAACACTTCATCTCCCTCTCAGGCCAGGGCCTTGTCCCCTGGCTAGTGTCTTCATTGTTCAGATTCCTGTAACTATGAAGGGCTTGGCCCCCACACGCACTAGTCCTTCCAGGCAAATTCCATGGGAAAGGTGATACCTTTCCACCGAATACCAGGCCCTTGAGTCCTTTTGGCCATTAAAGGATTAGAAGAATTCCCCCGGATTCTGGGGGCCTCTGATCCAACCCAGGCACTCCAGGTATCTCTCACAAGGGAGCCTTTGGCTTTCCATCGTAAGGAAAATGACGAGATGGATTCAAAAGCCAGGGTGAAAGGTCTCATGGAAAGAAAATAAGTGAATGTTGGCAACAAATGAAACAGGGCTTGGGGAGCTGGCCCCAATAAATCTGAAGCTGTGTGCAACCTACACATATGGGGAGTCTCCTCTTATACACGTTGACTCTCTAAAGTCAGCATGTAAGAAAAGACGGTGTAGGGTCCCGATCACACTTACCTCTTCCTTCAGAAGGCACCAGGCCGGAGATTCTGATGAAAAGTCTCCCAGTAAGGCCTGCCAGCTGAAGTTTCTATCAGCAGGGGAAAAGGTGCTATGGTTTTGGGTGAACATGCAATGAAATTATTGTCTTACACTTGTTAGTTTTTGTTAGATGGTGTCAAGTTGGGTCTGACTCATAGCGAACCTAGGTACGACAGAATGAAACACTCCCCGACACTGTGCCATGCCTGGCACTATATCAGTACTTTCTGGTATTCGTAAGGTGTTCAATGGCAGGCTTAAGTATTATGTTATGTGACAAACATGTACGTTTAAACACCAGATGCCTGCTCATGCTTGTGGGAGCTGGACTGGCTTGGGCAGGTGCGTGTTTTCTGGCTCCAAGGGCATGTGCCCATTAGATGCAGCAGTGGCCCAGTTGCCCACATGATTGCATCTAAGCTAATGACCACACGGTATGACTCCACAGCATTTACGCTGGCAACTCCCTGCCTGGGTGTGAAGCTGGGCAAAGTAGCAGGGCAAGGGCAAACTGCGTAAAGAAGCTGAGAGGCTGCTGAATGGACTTGAACCCTATGAGCCTAGGCACTCTTTGGTCTCTTTGCAGGAAGCCGCTGCTTTTGATGTGCACCTTGGACTGCTGACTCCTTGCTGCATCACAGCCAGGCAGCCTGGGCTGGGGCCACTTTCTGGTACAAAACAATGAGGGTTCTCTAACACTGTTGTATTTTGGAGCTGCTAAACAACAACCCTCTCCTGCCCTGAGAGGTGTCATTTATTAACCCATGAACGTGTGCTATCCTATTTATAGGACCGAAACAAATTTATTTCTCAGAATTTACATCAGACTCGAGTGCATGTTATCACACTATATCTCAACCTTATCTCTTGCCAGGTACTTGCTTTTAGGTTTAGTCTAATGGAAACTATGCTGTCATGTACATTCCCTTATAGTGAGTGAGTTACTGTCCTATAAATAGGATGTTGTGTGTTAGAGGGTTAAGGGGGTAATTAGTCCTACAAGCTGGAGGCAGACATCTTCTCCCTGGTGTGGAAAGAGAGAAAGACAGGTGAGCCTCTGATGTGACTACACCTGACAAAACACCTGGGCATGGGTGGGGAGGGGAGAGAGACAAGGGGCTCTTTAAATGGCAAAGCAATAGTACAGACAGGCAACTGAATAAGCCCCAAAGGCTTTTGGTTGGGAAGGTGAAGGCAAACCCAAAACTAAAGAAGCTATCATTGCAAACAGAGGAGGGAAGCCAAAGGGTCCCCAGCTGTGCCTAGGTTTCTCCAAATGATTGATTTTTCCCCTTCAAGTCCATTTGAAAGAAGTAACTAGTGTTCTGCCAAAATTTATACCAGCATTTTAAAATCCATTGCTTTTTCTGACAAAAGTAGTACAATGGTTGTTATAAAAAATGTAAATATCAAAGTAATGGTTAACCAAGAAAGTGAAGGCCTTGCATCATTCCATAGTGCTAGAAATAAACACTGGCAACAGTTTAGGATATTTATACTAGGGTTTTAACCAATCACTTATTCATACAGTAAGACGTGTGCAGGAAGGAAGCATATGTTTGAATTTGCCTTTCAGCTGTCCATGTCTGGAGAGCATTCTGCCAGGCTCTTTAAAACAAAGCATCTCCTTCAGTTCACTTGGTGGCAGCTATCTCACTTCTTGATAGAATGGGGTTCCCCAGCCCTGGGCTGCCTCTGCAGTTCAGGAACAGCAATCTCACCCCATGCATGTCTTCCTTTCCCAAGCAAGTCTCACCTGGAGTTGGTCTCATATCTGAGATGAAGTACATGGGTCCAGGGACAGTCTAATATAACAAGAAATATATGTTTGGTGTCTGCCCCTTGGCTTCTGACACAGAGCTCCTGAAATTCTTACAAAATCTTCCTGAAACTCCTTGTACCAGGAGAAACTTTTGTTCTGAAACTTACTTGTTTTTATTTTTTAATTTTTGGACAATTTATAGTTTGCATCTGTATGGGATACAGTTTGATATTTCTACATATGTATACAGGAGAAAGATGTGGCAATTCACTCCTGAAACAATCCTGAAACAGTCAGCCATTGAAAATCCTATGAGGGTCACTATGAGTTGGACATGACTCAATGGCACCTAACACCACCACATGTATACATTGCATATCGACCAAATCAAGGTACTTAGCACATCCATTGCTTCATGCATTTGTCATTTCTTTTTGATGAGAACATTCAAAAACCTCTCCTAGCTATTTTGAAATGCACAATACCTTATGACACCAAATTCCTAAGATGTTTGTAATTTACTGAAAGGGATGTCTGACACAGAGCTCCTAAATCCCATGGGATTTCCTGGGAGATGGGAGCATCTTTGGTTCTAATGATGTGACTCTTAGTAGGGTTTGCCTCAGGATGGGGCTGGTCACCAGAGGAACTCATGTGGTTAGATGGTTAGAATTTTCAGTGCCCATCTCATTCCTCCCCAACTCTGGGTGGGAGGGGTGAAAGTCAAGGCAACCACCAATGGCCAAGGATTTAATCAATTGTGTTTATGTGTGAAGATACCCCAAGGGACTGGGTTTGGAGAGCTTCCAGGTAGCTGAACACACAGAAGTGCCTGGGGGTAGTGCCCCTGGAGAAGGTGTAGCAGCTGTGTCCCTTTCCACACACCTTGTGGTATGCATCTCTTCCATTTGGCTGTTCATCTACATCCTTTGTAATATCCTTTGTAATAAATTGGTAAACATAAATAAAGTCTTTCCTTGAGTTCTGTGGGCCACTCTAGAAAATTAATTGAACCCAAAGAGGGGGTTGTGGGAAACTTGATTTATAGTTGGTTGATTCGAAGCAGAGGTCATATCCTACTCTTTGCAAATTGGTATTGGAAGTAGGGGACAGTCTTGTGGGACTGTGCCCTCAGCCCGTAGGATCTGGCACTATCTCCAGGGACAGAACTGAGTTAAATGACAGGACAGCCCATTGGTAGTATCCACTGGAGAATTGCTGCTCTGTGTGCGGGGAAGCTGTTCCCACTCATCTGGGGTTTGTAGCGTATGTTGAGAGTTGTGTGAAATCAGGAAACACACTTGTGTTTTCCCATCTCATACAGATCCTTTCCCAGGACTGCTCTGGGCAGGCAGCACCCCTAGGGACCCTCAAGTGCTTTCCTGTCCTTAAGGCTCAAGGGTAGTCAGATTCTCAAGCCCAACTCTGCTCACACCCTTCTCTGTTGCTGTCTAGCAGAGAGGGTGGGAGGAGAAGGGAGAGACAGATGGTTCTTGAACACATACTATCCAAGGAATTTAAGCACATTGTAGTCTTTCATCCTGAGGGTGAATGATTTGTTCAAGGTTATATGGCTAGGATGTGGGAGAAGCAGTTCCAAAGCTCACTTATAACTGATGGATGGAGAATTATAAGACTTTAATGTTATGTTGCCTCCAGCCATAGCACTGTGGTGTCCAATCCTGTCAGATCTCAGAAGCTAAGCAGGGTCAGGCCTGGTTAGTACTTGGATGGTAGACCACCTGGGAACATCAGGTCCTGTAGGCTTGGGAAAAGGACCCGGCAACCCACTCCCCCAAAATAATCTACCATTAAAAACCCTATGACTAGCAGAGAAGCAGTAGCAATACTGTATTGCCTGTTGTACAAAGGGTCGCTATGAGTCAGACATCGACTCGACAGCACCTAACAACAACAACAACAACAACAACAACAACAACAACAACAACGTTATGCTTGCTTGGAGAAGGTATTTCATCTCTCTGGGCTCCATGTCCCCATAAATTGAAAAGGTTGGTTCTCAACCTTGGCTTTGCTTGGGAATCACTTGAGTAGCTTAAACCAACTGGTCCCTGAGCTCCTCTTTGGGCTTTGGATTTCTTTGATCCAGGAAGTGATGTGAGCATCTCACCTCCTATTCCTTGGGCTATGTTGTGCTGTGCTGTGGGTCTGGTCCTTGGAGCCCAGATATGGGCAGGCCACAACCTCAGTGCCCATCTTGAGAGCATGGCTGTTGCTGACCTCACTTTATTTTCTCTCCATAGTCTAAATTGGTGATTTCACATCCCAGGTTCCTCTCTTGGTGGCCTCAGACAAAGGGCTTCACCTCCCTGTGCTTCTGCTTGCTAACCTACAAAATGAGGTAAAAATTGTGCTTGTCTTGGGCCACTGTTGAGAGACTAACAGGAGGTAAAAATGTGCAGAGGGCCAAGCATGGCACCTGGCACTCAGCAGGGCACTTGTTCTGCTCTTTTCCTGCCCCCTCTAGAGACTCTCCAGCAGCTGTGGCTCAGACCATGATTTCTACTCTATGCCTAGAAAGTCTGGGCACCAGGATCACACCAAAGAGTCCTTGATGTCCGAATAGAAGGCAGTCGGATAGAGGTCCAGGAAGACAGGCAAAAATCCCCTGGGCAGATGAACCCATTTTGGAGCTGATTAGGCAGTTGCCTCCATGGCTTTCCTAGTTCTTCCCAGAGCTGTCCTTGGGATGCCCAGATGCAGGGCTGACTTTGCAATAGGGAGATGAGCTCACCCTACCCAACTGGCTGACTTGGGGAAGACGCTGGAGAAGTTGCCTCTATAAGATCCTGAGAAGTCTCTAGCATCTGAGAACCCCCAGCGGATAGGAGGCATCTACTCTGTCCCTAGCCCCTTCTACTGGTCCCAAAAAGGCCCTCCATATCCCCCGCTGTTTGTTGTGGTTCTTGTTGTTGTTTTTCCCCAAGGGTAGGGCTGTGTCTCACTGTTTTTTGAGATTTCATGGTTGAGCTTTCCAAGGTTTGACCAGGTGGAGGCCCGATCCCTTCTTCAGGACTCAACCCTGGCAATATCTGGTGCCCACCTCTGCTTGGCGTGGTGGCCAAGGCTGGAAGGAACCCACCCATAGGGTGGAGGGAGCCAGGTCCCTGCTTTGTTCTGCCACTTGTTCGCTCTCTGGACCCAGGCCTGGGGTTTTCCTTCTACAGAGAAGCTCAGACATAGGTTTACCTGCTCGACTCCTTCTACCTTCCATCAGGTTTGTTCCTGGAGCACAGTTACTTCCTCATATTGGAGAAAAACCCAAGGAGGCAGTGAGTCAGGGAGCAGAGTTGAATTTCTGGGCCTCACAGCCCAGTCCCTTGGAAAGAGCACTGTACACCAAGTCTGGATGCCTGACGGGCAGCCCTGGTGCCCCACAAGCTGATTGTCACCTTGGACAAATTGATAACTTCTCTGGACCTTGTTTACACAGCTGTGTTATAAGGAAGTTGGCCTAAATCAATAATTTTCAAAGTAAATTATTGAGTCTGCTACTTTTGATAACTGCTCAAAAAATGAAAAAACTAAGTCTCAAAGGTCAAAGATGTTTGAGGAATCCTGTACACTCCACCCCCCATGAGCACATCTTAATATATGCATCAGCTTTTTAAAGGCTCTGAGAATTCCAGTAACAAAGAAGGCTTTGGTTATCTCACTTTTTCCTACATTCACTTGACCAGGAAACACTGTTTTTCCTCTTAATTCATTACCTTGCTGGAGCACTAGGACTTAGAGAAAGGTGAGAAATGGTAGACTAATCCAGAGCTGGGCTTCTCCAGCTTGGAGGTGCATGCAGAACACCTGGGATCCTGTTAAAATGCAGATTCTAACTCAGCAGGTCTGGATGGGGGCTGAGATTCTGGAATCATAGAGACCTAGGGTAGGGTGCAACTCCATCCTTTACCTGTAGTGTGACCTTGAATGATGCCCTTGCTGAGCATTGTTTTTTTCATCTGCAAAGTTTAGATATTAATCATACCTGCTCCATGGGATTGAGGATTGAAAAAGTGTATGCAAATAAGTGTGTATTTATGAGACCTAGCCCATGTTAAGAGCAAAACATGCTGGTTACCACTGAGCATAAGAATCTACTGTTCTGGCCTGCTCCCATTTATGGGTGGACACCATCTTTTTACCTGTCCCTACTTTTATTTGTATTGCTGGCTGCTGTCCCTCAAAACCTTTCTTCCCCTGATATCTCCATTTATATGACTTTATATGACGTTTCCAGCACATTCTAGTAATTTCTCTTGCTTCAAGGGCATTAGAGGAGCTGAGAGATTATGACTTTTCTGAAGATCACAAACTATACTAGCAACCCAATAGTAGTGGTACAACCCACTCAAGCAGAAGGCTGGCTAGCTCAAGTCCTCCTGATCCTGTTCAAAGGGGGCCTCATTGACATGGGAAGAGGAAGGCTGGCAGTATCCTGTTGCATCATCCTGAGCGTGGACCCTGCCAACCGTCATTAAATCTGCATATCACATGCAGCTACATAAGAATATAGCTCACTATGTTCACTTTTGTGTTCCCCAATAAGTGTTTCTGCAACTAAATCATACTAAAACCTTTATATAAATATGTTCACGTGGTTAAAAAGTCCTTTGTGAGACAGCAAGTCCTATATTTGGGTTCAGTTAAAGCCCTGCTTAATTATCATTATTTTAGACAGTGGATTAGGATCCCATCACTCAGGCTGCCCCTGATCTTGCCTAGTCTTGTAAGCTAAGAAAGGAAGAGGGAAGGAGGATCACCATTTACTGATCACCTCTAGATGTGGCTCCTCATATCTCTCATCTCTTGTAAGCCTCTCAGCAATCCCATGTGATAAGTATTCCTACTCTTGCTCATCAAGCTCAGAAAAGTTAAGGAATTTGCCCAAAGACGCATAGCTGAGATTAGAGTTCAGGATGTCTGACTTCATTTTCCCTATAGGCTTTCTCTGCTCCCAATCTGCATGGCAGAAGATGACTGGCCTCAGCTTCCAAGTCATACTTCCTTGGATGACTTGGAATTCCTTGGATGACATAGTGTGGGAACATCTGGAGAGAAGGTAAGTCCTCCCTCAACACGATCCCAGTCTTGGGTCATGTTGCACATTTGGGCCAATTAAATGTATCTGTAGAGACAGTGCCACCCCATGCAAGCTTCTGTCTCCCGCATGGATAGGGGTGGGGGAGAAGGAGACAGGTGTGGTCATTGCCTGGAACAGGGTGCCATGCAGGTGCAGGGTAGCTTTCAGTCTATGGTATACCCCTTATCAGGGCAGTGCTGGGAAGGATACATTGAAAATAAGAAGGAAAACTTCCCCTTGACCCCATCCTGGCACCACGCTCCCTACCCTCTGACCCTGGTACAGGTCACCACTGCCAGCCATTCAGCCTGCAGCAGCCTTTGTCTGCATCAGCTGCCTTGTTGGTGGGGGGCCCCAGGGACAGGAATGAATCCCATCCTCCCTCCTTACCTTTGGCCTCAATGGAAGCCAACCCTCCTCGGCTCTCAGAGACTGGTGTGTGGCGAGGCATGTTGGGCTGACTCATGGCTGCACACATCTGGGAGGTTCTGGCCTCCTGGCTCCCTGCCACACCGTGTCACATGCCTCATTTCTCTGCCTTTCCATTTTTTCAGTGATGGATGGGGGAGTGAGATATGACCCATGTTCCTGGCCTTAGTGAGAGACCATTAAAACCATGACTTTCTGGCATCTCCATGGGGTGGCAGGGTAAAATGAGGTGAAATACTAGCTCCTTGTCAACCATTTCTCCTGACTCCCAAAAATGACTTTGGAGAGTGTGTTTGACCCCCATTGCCAACAAGTCCTCCAGATATTCAAACACCATTCAGAGCTGACAGCTGGCAACTTGACAATTGTCCTCGACAACATGCAAATATGAACAGATACAATTAATATCCCAGGATGCCCCATCTCCTCCAGACTTGAGGGCTCAGCGCGTTTTTCGGTCGCCCCTGCTAACTGGGTTGCAATTATCTTTCGGCACTGTTGCCTCTTGGAATGCTGGAAAGGAAAGGCTCCCCCGGCTGTGCCGGGGCCAGGCACACAGGAAAACAATGTATGTCTCTGAATCTGTTCTGTTTATCTTTCAGCTGGAATACCAATCCTTAGATTGGAGAGGAGCTGTTCACTACCACCCAAAAGGACAGAGAGCTTCATCTCTTCAGCACTTCTGTGGACATAGACAGAGCTGCTAGGACTTAAAATGCTGATCTCTTTTCAAACTTCTTAAACTTAGTTCCCAGGAGTGCCTCACTTAACAGGGCAAGCAGATCTTTAATTATTTGTAATGAACACTGTGATGAGGATCAGCCCTTTAATTATAGCAGCTGGGTGTTTATTGAATACCTGTTTGGTGCCAGGCACTGTGTTTTGCATGTATTGCCTTATTCACACCTCACAACTACGTGAGGCGGGCACATTTCCCACTCCCATTTTACAGAGGAGGGCCTGAGGCTCAGAGAGGTTAAGTTTTCCTCCCCTGCTTGAGGTCAGACAATGGCCCAGGCAGCCTGACCCCAGAGTCTACCCTTTAGCCATGACTTTCTTTCTCTCCCCTGGAATTGGGTACAAGTTTGATTCAATCAGCCTACTTAGAAACAAGTACTGGGAAAGCACCGCAAAAGATTCTGAGCTTTTGTGGTTCACAACTTTCCCCTACTCCATCTCAGGCATCACAAGGAACCTGAACACTATGTAATACGGTATTATACATGGCGAGAGGTATCAGGCTGGACCCTCAAATAAAACTATCCACAGGGATCTTGTAGAAATAGTCTCCCTTTTCAGCTTCCCAACCCCAGCATGATGGATTTTATTTTATTTTTCTCTTCCCCAGGCTCTTTTTCCCAAATAAATTCTCCACAGTGACTGATCTCCATTTGTAAGCTTTTTTTCCTGGTGACTGCTCCCTATAACACGTAATTCTCATCAATCCAAACTGCCTTTATTTTTGCTCTATGCCTTTAAAGCAAAATTTATTACTTTTCACATCCTTTGAGATCTCCCAATCGTTCTGTCTGCCTCTCTTTCTAAAACAGCTTTATCGAGATAGAACTCACCTGCTCTAAAATTCACCCTGCTACAGTGTACAGTTCACTAGGTTTTGGACTGTTCGCAGTTATATTACTATCATCACTGGTTACATACATTTTCCTGACCCCTAAAAGAAACCCTGTACCCATTACCTGTCATTTCTCATTTCCATTTTCTCCAAATCCCTGGCTGTCATAAGTCTGTCTACTTTTTCTCTCTTCTGAACATTTCATATAAATAGAATCATAGGCTGTGTGGCCCTTTGCACCTGACTTCTTGCAAATAGCATAAGATTTTCAGGGTTCACTCATGTTGAAGCATACAGCAGTGCTTCATTCCTGCCTGGGTTGCATAATGTTCCATTACATAGATCTAGCACTTGTGTTTATCCATTTATCAACTGATGGACATTTGGATTTTTCTCACCTTTCTGGCTATTATGAATAATACTGCTATTAATACTCATGTGCAAGTTTTTGTGTAATTGCAAACTTTCATTTCCTTTAGGTAGGTACCCAGGCGTATAATTACTGGGTTATGGTAATCCCGAGTTTAACATTCCATGCTTAATATTTTGAGAAACTGTCAAATTGTTCTCCAAAGAGGCTGCTGAATTTTTCAGTCCCACTGGCAATGTGTGAGGGTGCTGATTTTTTCAATGTTCGTCAACTCTTGCTATTGTCGGTCTTTTCCTTTTTAGCTCCTGATCCCTTTAAAAGCTTGTTTTTCCCTTCTTCCCCCTTTCCTGTGGCCCTTTGATGAGAGGATTGTCACTGGCCAGCAGTTGAAGATTTTTCACCTGAAATAAACACCTAAGTCCCACATTTAGATGACAGTTATTCCTGTTCACTCCAGCCAGGCACAAAGTCAGACCCACTTCAAAAAGGAGATGCTCCCAACGCTGGCAGAATAGAGAATAATCTGGGACATGCTTCCTTCTTGTCTCCTGGACAAGCTGCACGTAGGGTATGTTTGGGTTCCTTGTTCCTTGGAGAAATAAGAGACTTAAAGGCAACAAGCTGTGCATGCTGTTCTGCTCCTGCAATCCTGATACTCAGGTGCCCCAGGCAGGAGGATTGGGAGTTTGAGGCCAGACTGGGCTACATAGTGAGACCCTGTCTCCAAAATAAATAAACAAACACACAAATAAATAAGGATGATAGAATTTACACAATACTAACTAGTCCCTGGAGTTATGCTTATGCAAGAATTTGTCAGCATTCTATTAGCAACAAACATGTTTCTGGCATTTAACTTATCTTCTCCCTAAATCCCTGTGTTCAGTTTCTGCCAACCTCTCCATCCAGATGAGGATTATAGAAATGTTGCGAAGGTAAGTAATTTGCCTGAGGTCACCCAGCTAACAAATGGAGGAGCCTAAGGTCCAAATCAGGCCCGGCTGTATTTCATGTATTTCCCCCACACCTGCAGGCTGTTCCTAAGTGGCAAGGTGCAATCTCAGGGTCTTTCTGCTTTGTGGATGACTTGTTGGAAACATCACTAGGGCCCTTGTGTTTCCTACAACCTGCATGTTCCCTGCTGCTAAACCAGACACCCACGGCCTCAGCCCTGAGTCTGCCTGACTCCAGCTCTCAGGGGCTGCTCTGGTTTGGCAAAAAAAAGCTGGACTGTAGCATTTGCTTTAGCTGTTTTCTTTTCCACTTCATTGTTTCCATAGGATGTCTGCCTTCCTAAAATAACACTGGGGCATTCCAGGTAAGCTCAACATCCGACCAAAATCCCCAGGCCTCAGCAAGTCGGAGGGGCTCTGCGGGCCATTGTTTTCCTCCCTTCCTCTGATCACTGATCACTCAGTCTCAGAGGGCTGGGAGCCTGGGACAGGTTCACCACGGAGCCAGGATGG
Source organism: Pedetes capensis (assembly GCA_007922755.1). Classification (NCBI taxonomy): domain Eukaryota; kingdom Metazoa; phylum Chordata; class Mammalia; order Rodentia; family Pedetidae; genus Pedetes; species Pedetes capensis. Next base: position 141,226 of record VMDO01000520.1, on the reverse strand, counting down.
AAAGGAAAGCAGGGAGGGGAGGAGGGGTCAGTCAGGCTCCCTCAGAAGCGAGAAGGCTGCTTTCGTGCTGGGGGACAAACAGGGTCTTCTCCCTGCCTTAGGGAATGTTATGAGGACCTCCAAAGTACATTTTTAGGTACCTAATGCGTACAAATGTTGTGTACCTAACAACATGCCTATCTGGCCTCATCGGCTCTGCGATCCATGTCTCCTGCAGACAGCATGTGATGCCTTTTGGATCCTTTTCCCAGGTTGTAACTATGCTGTGAGCTTACCAGCTTCTACGTATCACCAGACTTTTCTCTCGATCCACCACCCTGCTGGAAGCACACTGAATTTCCTCTGACATTTCTTTTCCTCTCTACCACTTTGTGAACATTTCCTATAATTTTCCTTGATCTGCATGACAGTTCATGTCCAGAGGAGCTATTGTTGTCCTCAGATAATAGCAACCTCCCTGTGCCCTCCTTCTTTTCATTTAAAAGCAAAAAAGAAGTCAACTAAAAAGAGTGCTTAGCCCCCTGATCCCTGGGAGAAGCAACTCTAAGTTCCTTCAAAGCAGCTATCACCCCTGCCTTTGATCCTAGACTTGGAGAGCCCTCTCCCATGTGAAGCATCCTATCTGATCACATGTTAGATGCTCAACAAATGTTGTTGAATAATGAATAAAATGAATGAATCTCCTGGAAATTCAGTTTTTAAAACTGTTTTATTATGTAAGATTTCAAACATATTCAGAGGTAAACAGAATCATGGAGGAGTGTTTATGGATCTGGCACTCTAGCTTCAATGGTGGGCAGCCCATGGCCAGTTTTTTGTTGTTGTTATTGTTGTTGTTATTGTTTTCATTCATTACCTCCACACCGCTCTTATCATCCCCTTGACATGTTGATATCACATCGTTTTATCCACAAGTCCCTCTGCCTGCATTTCTAAAACATAAGGCTCTTTACAAAAAACAAGATAGCTCTATCACCTATGATACCTTAAAAGTTGAATAAGACCTTGTTGTTGTTGTTAGGTGCCATCGAGTCGTGTCCAACTCATAGCGACCCTCATTGGGTTTTCAATGGCAGATTGTTTCGGGATTGCCTTGGGAGTGGATTGCCAGGCCCTTCTCCCATTTTTGCATTGCTGGGAATTGAACTCAGGACCTCAGAGACTGCAGAGCGGCACTCTACCTACTGAGCTAAATCCCAGCCACGAATAAGACCTTAATATAGTCAATTAGTCAAATTTGCCCAATTGCCTTATCATTGTTATATGCCTTGGAAATTCATTTATAAATATTCCTTTTGGTGGGGAAACTTGTGAAAGACTTTTAAAATATTTTTTATGAGTGCAGAGATTTATTTGGAAGCAGTTACAACAATGCAGCATAACGTCCGCAAGTCCATGAATTTCTCTCTTTTTAAAAATTTATTTATACATGTTAGTGGGGTACAGAGTAATAAGCCATTTGGTATATCCATTATGCAACGCTTCAGTTTTACTTATGCATTCATTACCGTCCATATTTTACAGAGCAGGATAAATGAAAGAAGAAAAGAAAAAAGGAGGAACTTTAATTAACATTTAATAAAAATCATGTACAACCAGGAGTGATACCCTAATTGATTTTTTCTTCTCTTTTTCTTCCTGTTTTTTCCCATCTGTTTATATAGTTGCATCCTATACTTTGTGTTTTTCCTCTCTCTCTTTACCCCTTTGTATTATTCCCCTTCTTCTTCCCACCTTCCCCAACATCTGCTCCCACTTGCTGGCCCCTTCCCCCCTCCTATCGGATCCACTTGTATTTTCCATTCTTTGATAAGTATGATTGTTCATTTTTATATATTTATATATGTAAAGATTTTTTCCTTTAAGTTAGATTTAGTTCCCACATATGAGTGAGAACATATGGTATTTCTCTTTTTGAGTCTCGGTTAATTTGCTTAAAATGATGTTTTTCAGTTCTATCCATTTTGCTGCAAATGACATAATTTCATTCTTTATTACTGAGTAATATGCCATTATGTATATATACCACAAATTTTTAATCCAATCCTCTGGTGATGGACATCTTGGTTGATTCCATACCCTTGCAATTGTGAAGAGCACTGCCTTACATGTGGAAATGCAAGTGTCCCTGTGGTATGATGACTTATCCTCCTTTGGGTATATTCCTAGAAGTGGTATAGCTGGATCATATGGTAGTTTTATTTTTAGTTTTCTAAGGTACCTCCATATTGACTTCCAAAGTGGGTGAACTAATTTACAGTCCCACCAGCAGTGTAAAAGAATTCCTTTTTCTCTACATCCTTGCCAGCATTTGTTATTATTTGTTTTGTTAATCTTGGCCATTCTTATTAGAGTGAGATAGAATCTCAGTGTTGTGTTGATTTACATTTCCCTAATGGCTAGGGATATTGAGCATTTTTAAATGTGTTTATTGACAATTTGTATTTCTTATTTTGAGAACTCTGTGTTCAGTTCCATTGCCCACTTATTTATTGGATTATTTGTTATTTTGGCATTTGATTTCTTAAATTCTTTGTATATTTTAGAAATTAGTCCTCTGTCAGATGTATAATATGCAAGGGTTTTCTCTTATTCTTTGGGCTCTCCCTTTAATCTGCTAGTTGTTTCCTTTGTTGTACAGAAGATTTTTAGTTCTGTGTAATCCCATTTTTCAATTGTTGGTGCAATTTCCTAGCAACAGGAGTCTTGTTAAAGAAATACTTGCTTATGCCTATGTGTTGGAGTGTGTTCCCTATCTTTTCTTCTAGTAGTTTTAAGGTTTCTGGTTTTATGTTGAGGTCTCTGATCCATCTTGAGCTAACTCTCATATAGATTGAGAGACATGGGTCTATTTTCATTCTTTTTCATACAGACATCCAATTTTCCCAGCACCATTGTTGAAAAGGCTATCTTTTCTCCAATGAATGTCTTTAGCCTCTTTTGACAAAGATCAGATGGCTGTAGTTGTGTGGATTATCTCTGGGCTTCTATTCTGTTCCATCAATCTTCATGCCTATTTTTGTGTCAGTATCAAGCTGTTTTTGCTACTATGGCCCTGTAGGATAGTTTGAAGCTCAGGTATTATGATACTTTCTGCACTGTTTTTGCTGCTTGAGATTGTTTGGGCTGTATGAGGTCTTTTGTGCTTCCACACAAATTTTGGGATTGTTTTTTCTGTTTCTGCAAAGTATGTCATTGGAATTTTGATGGGGATTGCATTGAATCTGTAGATTGCTTTGATACTATAGCCATTTTCACAATATTAATTCTTCCTATTGGTGAGCAAGGAAGGTCCTTTCTTCTTCTCGTATTTTCTACTATTTCTTTCATGCTTTGAAGTTGGATTGTAGAGGTTTTTAGGGTATTTGGTTAAGTTGATTTCTGAAGATTTAATTTTTTGGTGGGCTATTGTGAATGGAATTATTGTCTTGATTTCATTTACTTCCTGTTCACTATTGGTGTAAAGGAAAGCTACTGATTTTTGTGTGTTGATTTTGTCTCCCACTACTTTGTTGAAGGAGCTGGAATTTTTAGGGTCTTTTAGGATCACATCATCTGTGAACATGGGTCATTTGATCTCTCTTTCCCTACTTGTATTCCTTTTATTTCTTATCTTGCCTGGTTGCTCTGGCTAGTACTTCAACCACAATATTGATTAAAAGAAGAGAAGGTGGACATCCTTGTCTTGTTCCTGATTTTAGAGGGAATGCTTTCAGTTTTTCCCCATTTAATATAATGTTGGGTATAGACTTGTCATGTATGGCCTTAATGATGTTAAGTTCCTTCTGTACCTAATTTCTTCAGAACTTTTATCATGAAAGCATGCTGAAATTTGAACAAAGTCTTCTCAGCATTGAGATGATTGTGTGATTTCTGTCTGCAAGTCTCTTGATATGTTGAATTACATTAATTGATTTACATATGTTGAACCAGCCTTGCATGTATGGAATGAAGCCCACCTGATCATGGTATATGATCTTTTTTATGTGTTGTTGTATTAGGTGTGTAAGAATTTTATTGAGGATTTTTGCATCAGTGTTCATCAAGGAAATTGCTCTATAGTTCTCTATTTTTGTAGTGTTTTTATCTGGTTTTGGTATCAGAGTGATACTGGCTTCATAGAATGAATTTGGAAGAGTACATTCCCTTTCTATTCTATGAAATAGTTTGGGGAGGAAACATTAATTCTTCTTTAAAGATTTGCTGGAATTCAGCTGTGAACCCATCAGGACCTGGGCTTTTCTTTGTTGGGAGGTTTTTTATTACTGCTTTTATTTCTTTGGTTGATATAGATCTGTTTGATTTGCTTATGTCTTCAGGATTTAGTTTTGGTAAGTCATAAGTGTTAAGGAATTTGTCAATTTCTTCCGTATTTTTATTTTGGGGAGTACGATCTCTCAAAACAGTCTCTGATGACCTGTATTTCATTGCTATCAATTGTTATGTTCCCTTTTTCATCTCTGATTTTATTAATTTGTGCCTTTTCTCTCTTTTGGTGAGTCTGGCTAGGGGAGTGTCATTTTTTAATATTTTCACAGAAGCAACTCTTTGTTTCACTAATTTTTGTATTGTTCTTTTTTATTTTGCTGATTTTTGCCTTGATCTTAATTATTTTTTGTTTGTGTGCTTGTCTTAGGGTTGGCTTATTGGTGTCTATCTAGTGCCTTGAAGTGTATCATTAAGTTATTTATTTGAGCCTTCCCTATTTTATTGACGTAGGCACTCATGGCTATGAATTTCCCTTGTAGAACTGCCTTTGCTGTATCCCATAAATGTTGATAGTTTGCATTTTCCTTATCATTTGATTGAAGAAGTTTTTAGTTTCTTTTTGATTTCTTTGATGACCCATTTATCATTCAGTAGTGTGTTATTTAGACTCCATGTATTTTTAACTTTTTTGAAATTTTCCTTGCCTAAGATTTCTAGTTTTATTCCATTGTGATCTGATAAGTTACAAGGGATGATTTCTTTTTTTTTTTTTTGGCATTTGTTGGAGCTGTTTTTATGGACTAAAATGTGGTCTATTTTAGAAAAAGTTACATGTGGTGCTGATAGGAATGTGTATTCCACCTCTGTTGGATGGAATATTCTGTAGACATCTTTTAGATCCAGTTGTTCTATGTTGTTATTGTTAGGGGCTGTTGAGTCGTATCTGACTCATAGCAACCCTTATATGGTTTTCAATGGCTGTTTCAAGATTGCCTCAGGAATGGATTGCCACATACTTCTCCCATTTTTGTGGTGCTGGGAATTGAACTCAGGACCTCAGAGACTACAGAGTGGCACTCTACCAACTGAACTAAATCCCAGACCCAGTTGATCTATGGTGTTGTCTAAATCCATTGTTTCTTTGTTGATTTTTTTCTTTGATGACCTATCTTTTGAAGAGAGTGGAGTATTAATGTCTCTCATAATTATTGTGTATGGGCCTATGTGATTCTTTATTGCCAGTAAGGTTTATTTTATGGTGTTAGGTACTCCTATGTTTGGTGCTGCCTGCAGCCATACCAGTGTGGCATCTGATCCCATCAGACGTTGAAAGCTAAGCAGGGTTAGGCTTGGTTAGTACTTGGATGGGAGACTACCCGGGAATACCAGGTGCTGTAGCCTTGGGAGAAAGACCCAGCAACACACTCCCAAAAAACAATCAGCCATTGAAAACCCTCTGAGTAGCACAAAAGCACTGACAATAGTGTTTCATCAGTTGTATGAAAGGTTGCTATGAGTTGGACACCAAAATGACAATACCTAATAACAACATATCCAGTGCATAGATATTGACTAATATTATGTCCTCCTGGTTGATTGTTCCTTTATTAATAAGGAGTGACTATATTTGTCTCTTCTGATTAGTTTGGAGCTGAAATCAAGACTGTCAAAATTAGTAGAGCTAGTGTTGTTAGGTGCCATCGAGTCAGGTCCAGCTTCTAGTGACCCTGTGTACAACAGAAGGAAACACTCTCCAAAACTGTGCCATGCTGGGCACTATTATCAGTGTTTCTTTGCTAATAGGATTTTCAACGGTGGATTGTTTTGGGAGTGGCTTGCCAGACATTTCTTGCATTTTTGGGCTGCTGAGGATCAAACCTGGGGCCTCAGAGCATGCAAAGCAGGATTCTACCAAATGAGCTAAACCCCAGCCCTAGTATAGCTAACACCCCACTTTTTTTCACATACTTGGTACATTGTTTTCCAGCTTTACTTTTCATATTTTCATATTTGTGAATGAGATGTGTCTCTTGAATCCCACATATCAAGGGGTTTTGGTTTTAATCCATTTGGCTAATCAACATATTTTTATGTTTTTATAAGCCAATGTTTCACCCAGGGAGCTTGTTAAAATAGGTTTCCAAAGTCCACTTAGATCTAGAAAGAGCTCCAAAAGTTCCCATTTTTAAGAAGCATCTCCAATAGGTTTGACGTGCTTGGTGGAACCAGACTCTCAGGAATACCCATCCACATCTATTAGAACTCTGGTCCTTTTCCTTTTCTCATGTTTAACTCCTTGACCTCTCCCTGGCAGCACCTTACCTTACGTGGTGATCCAGTTGCAGTGACTTTATTTTGGTTCTTGGCATGTGCCTTTGTTTTGCGTGGGGCAGGCTCTGTTGCACCCCCTTGCGCTCCTTCTCTTTACTCCTAGTCACCTTTGGGGTCCTGGTTTAGCATCATTTCCTTCCTGTCACCTTCCCTAACCTTGGTTGTAGACCAGATGTCCTACCCTACCTCCAGCGCCCCACCCTTCCCTGTCATAACAACCATCAAGCTTCTTTTCCATAACTCCTGACCCTGCTCTGCTATCAGACCAAATGCTCCCTGAGACTGGAGACTTCATCATCTTGTTTACTCCAGTAGTCCCCAATCTTGCTACATGCCTGGCCCACCGCCAGGATTCAGCGAATCATCACGGAAACGGAAACTGAATTCAGTTGCAAGTGTATTTCAATCACACAAACTAGGAACAATTTTGCCAGCAGAAAACACCCAGATTTTATTCACATACAATATAATAATCTCAAGCATTAATATATATAGGCAAAACACAGTCATCCTATAAACATTTATTCCCAGGATGTTTTCTATGATATTTGTTCACTATGTGCTCATTATTTTTTTCAGCACTTGTTGACAGATATACAACAATCATTATCAAAGAATTAAGAAGAACCAAAGAGTTTTATCTCCTTAGTTCTCTCCTTTTATTGAAAAAAGATGGTCTTTATGTTTGACTCAAGGAATGCCAGCTAAGTTCTGAAAGCAAACTTTTATTTATTTATTTATTGTCATTGTCATTCACTCATAAGACAATATATGATCTATTTCTGCACTGTTCAGTAGGGTATCCACTAACCCCCTGTGGCTATTGAGCACTTGAAATGTGGCTTGCCCAAACTGTGACATGCCAGAAATGCAAAATATGTGTTGGATTTTAAGGACTTAGAATGAAAGAATGTGAAATATCTCATTAAAAATTATATATTGATTTCATGTTGAAATGATAATATTTTGGATCTATTTAGTTAAATAAAATATGCTACTAAAATTAATTTCACCTGTTTCTTTTTACTTTTTATTATTTTTTGTATTTAATCAAAATATATTTGTCAAATAGCTACAAAATATGAAGAACTAGGGCTGGGATTTAGCTAAGTTGGTAGAGTGCTGCACTGCAGTCTCTGAGGTCCCGAGTTCAATTCCCAGCACCACAAAAATGGGAGAAGGACCTGGCAATCCACTCCCAAGGCAATCCCAAAACAGCCATTAAAAACCCTATGAGGGTCTCTATGAGTCAGATACCGACTCAACGGAACCTAACAACAACAACAACAATGAAGAACTATAATAAAGCAGACAAAAGGCACAAAATTATTATTACTACAGAGAAGCATATGTGTTATCCTTTCACTTTTTAAATGCGGCTACCTGAAGGTTGATGGTCTGATCCACAGTCAGCACCTGGTCTTGTTTTGACATTTGATATAGAGCTTTTCTGTCATTTCTTTCCACATATGTAGTCAATTTGATTCCTGTATGTTCCATCTGGTGAACTACACGCGTACAGTCTCTGTTTATGATGTTGAAAAACTGTATTTGCAATGAAATGGTCATTGGTCTGACAAAATTCTATCATGCAATCTCCAGCTTCGTTTCTGTCACCAAGACCATATTTTCCAACTACTGAGCCTTCTTCTTTGTTTCCAACCTTTGCATTCCAGTCACCAGTGATTATCAGTATGTCCTGATTGCATGTTTGATCTATTTTAGATTGCAGAAGCTGGTAGAAATCTTCCCTTTCTTCATTTGTGGCCTTAGTGGTGGGTGCATAAATTTGAATAACAGTCATATTAACTGGCCCTCCTTGTAGACAAATGGATATTATTCTATGACTGACAACATTGTATTTCAGGACAGATCATACTTCTACCATATCGCTTCAATTTATATGCTGAGCAAATATCCCAAGAAGCTGGGCTTTATGAGGAAGAATGCAGCATCAGGATTGGAGGAAGACTCATTAACAACCTGCATTATGCAGATGACACAACTCTGCTTGCTGAAAGTGAAGATTTCAAACATTTACTGATGAAGATCAAAGATCACAGCCTTCAATATGGGTTGTGACTAAACATTAACAAAACAAAAATCCTTACAATTGGGCCAGTATGCAACTTCACAATAAATGGAGAAAAGATTGAGGTTGTCCATGATTTTGCTTTGCTTGGCTCTATAATCAACACCCATGGAAGCAGCAGTCAAGAAATCAAAAGATGCATTGCTCTAGGAAAAGCTATGGCAAAAGATCTCTTTAGAGTATTGAAAAGAAAAGGTGTCACATTGAAGACAAAGATGCATCTAACTCATGCCATGGTATTTTCAGTTGCATCATATGGTTGTGAAAGCGGGACATTGAACAAAGGAGACAGGAGAAGAATTGATGCTTTTGAATTATGGTACTGGAGATGTCTATTGAATATACCATGGACTACCAAAAGAACCAACAGATCTGTCCTAGAAGAAGTGCAACCAGAGTGCTCCTTGGAAGCAGGAATGGCCACACTGCATCTTACATATTTAGACATATAGTCAGGAGAGATTAATGCCTGGAGAAAGACATCATGTTTGGGAGAGTGGCAGGTCAACGCAAAAGAGGAAAACCCTCCACCAGATGGATTGACACAGTGTCTGCAACAATGGGCTTAAATATAAATAAGATCGATCATGTGCCTGGCACAGAATAGAGAAATGTTTCGATTTGTACATAGGGTTGCTATGAGTTGGGCTCGACTCAACGGCACCTAACAAAAACAAAAACAACAACAACCTGAACGTTTAGAACTACATACATGGCTTACATCATTTCAGTTGGCCAGGGCCACATATGTGGCTTTTGAACCTCTCTGCTGCAGTTTCCTCACCTATAAAATGAGGACAATAAAAATCTCTTCCCTATAGGATTCTGATGCGAATACATGCATTAATATTTGTGAGGCCCTTACTGCAATACCTGGCATATAACATGTGCTTTCTAAACTTTTGTGAGGTAAAGAAATGGTGCACAGCACATTTAGCATCGAAACTCCTTGTATCAGCCTTGTATTATTCCCCCAAAAATAAACTTGAGGCAAGTCTTAGGGAGAAGGTTTTATTGGAGGGCAGAAGCCTGGGAAGTGGGGCTGAGGGAAGAAGAGGGAGGCAGGAAAGGAGGGGAGCACACCAGTGGCATGTTGTGGAGGTGGCCACAGGTTCCCTAGGATATGAGTAGCTGGTGCTTGGGGGGGGGGGTCATTCAGAGAGGCCAGGAGGACACTGCAGTGTGGGAGAGGTATTGGGGGAAGAAGTTCACTCCCCAGTTCCCTCCTATCTCCTGCTTCACACTGGGTAAAGTTTGCCCCAGGTGGTGTTATGCCCTTTACACTTTCTGGTTATATCACTGGGCCCTTCTACACAACCACCAGGGAAGTCCAGAGGCCATAAGTCCAATGGCCAGACATGGGTTCTGAAGTCAGGGAGGCCCCTGATGTGTCAGGAATCATGGAAGTCTTGATGAAGCCTGACTTTCATTTCTGGAGTGCGTCAGAAGGTCACCACAATATCAAGACAGAAGCCCACAGCAGTGACTCTAGGTCTCTAAGACAGCACAAAGGTCATTACACCATGCTTGGGGATGGTCCAGCTAGGAAGTAGGGCAAGAGGCAAGCTCAGTGGCAATCGGGGCCCAGTGGGGCTGACAAGGGGGAGGGATCATCTCGACCCAGGTGTGCACTTCCTCTAAGATTTATGGGCATCTTGCAACCACCTCAACTTGAGCTTGCCTGAGCTGTATTCTCAGTGTCCATCTCCACACCTGTCCCCTGATCCAGTCCCTCCAAGTCCCACTTCCCGCAGCTCAGTAAATCCAGCTCCTTGCTCCATCCAGAAACCTGGGCACTACACTCCAGGGCTCCCTCTTCTTCAACCCACATGTGCCCTTCGGACAATCCTGCTGATCCTACCTCCAAAGCGTATCTGAAAGGCATCTGTCCTCTTTCCTCATCTCCACCAGTCTCTCTCCCGTGGCCATCGCAATGGACTGCTAGGCTGGTCTTCCTGCTTCCTCTCTTTTTTCTCTCAGCTATTTCTCCTCACAATGGCCAGGTGAATCTTTTAAAGTGAATCAGGTCACATCTCTTATAGCTTCAAGGCCTTTCAGTGGTTTTTACGATTAAACTCAAAGTCCTTACCATGGTCTACACACAGGGCCCTCCATAACCTCCCCTTGGTCTGTCTTCTCAGCTCACCCTGACACCCTCCCCTCCTTGCTCATGTTCCCCAGTCTTACTCTTTCCTAACGTACAACACATGCCTTGTTGTTTCAGGACAGGAATTTGCAGAATACTGCCTGCTTCTGTTTTGTAAATAAAGTTTATTAGAACACAAGCATAACAGAGATTTATGGCTCATGAAGCCTAAAAGTTACTCTTTGGCCCTTCAGAGAATGTCCCCTGTTTGGGACCTTCAACTTTGCCTCAGGTTCTTTCCTCAGCTTGTAGACCACCTGGCTGTTTAGACTCACAATTGGCATGTTCCCTCTTCATAAAGAACTTTCTGGATGCCATTGCATCCAGAAAGTAACAGGAGCCCAACTCACTTTGTTTCCTGTCAGTCTGTAGGGATGCAACCTAGAGAGGCAGCTTGCCTCAGGGCCTATCTGGCCTGCCTGGAGGTTTAAGACTCATTCCCAGGGCAGTAACCTCTGCCCTACATCTGGAGACTGGGCCATCAAGCTCACCAAGATGGCTCTGGCGTTCAACTCCCCTCCTCAGACCCCTAGACATCTGACTTGCCACTCTGCAATTACCCAAAGGCTCCCCATTGGCCAGATAAGGAACATCCTCTGATTGGATCTTTTTCAAAACCTGTTTTGCGTGGCCCACCTGATAGGCTATACCCTGATCACCTGATATTGCAAGGTAGCCTCTGAATGGTCCCTGAAATGTAGGTAAAGATGGTGCACAGGGCACTCAAGGTCCATTCCATCAATGTGTCAAGAGAGAACAATAAAGAGCTGTTGAAGAGCACTTGAGCTGTTAGTGTCGTCCTTCAGAGCCAGAAGCAAGGAGCCACTGTGAGCGTAAATCTCTGAGCCTGCCTTTCTCAAGGCTTCTCAGAGCAGCTGTGGACATAAGTCTCCTTTCCAGGTGGCGCGGCTCTCAGGCAACACTCACCAGCCAGCAGGTCTTTAGCTGTTGAGCCTTGCTCTCGATTGGTGGCCAATGGCTGGAGCAAGTCCAGCAGCAGAAAGTGACTCACATCAGCCCAGTTTTCTTCTTATCTTTCAAGCACTTTCTCCATGTGGGGCTACATACTAATTCATTATACTACCTTACTCTCCTACTTACTACTTACCTCTCTTACTATACTCTCCTACTCTTCTAAGCTCCTGAGGGTGAGGACCTCGCCAGTATACTCCTAGCACCTTCAAGAGCCTTCTTTTGCTAACAAACTACTGGAATGTCTGTAAGCCCTTGAGCCTCGACCTCCCTTCAAAGTGCTTTCCATCCTGTAACTACGCCCTTGGTCTGACCCTCAGTAATTCTATTCTGTTGAGGAGTTTTCAGAGAAGAGTTCAACGTGGAGTCTGAGCTGGAGTTGGCATCAGAGTCGTAGGCCCCCCTCATTGTGTGTTTGATTTTTGTTTCTAACAAGTGTACGATTTCCTTGCTATTCCACATGTACCAAGGAATGGGAAGTGAGCACAGGGCAGCATGCATGCACCTTTTCATTAGCATAGCCTTGCAAGTCGGGTGTGGTGGCACACATCTGTAATTCCAGCACTCTAGAGGCTGAGGCAGAAGAACTGAAGCAAGTTCAAGGCCAGTTCGGATTACCTAGTGAGTTCCAAGACAGCCTGGGCTACACAGCAGGACCTTGTCTCAAAAAAACAAAAAAATTAAAAAACAAAAAAACCCTAAAAAGCCCAAATCCAAACCAAACCACCACCAACAACAAAAACCTACCAAAGGGCGGGGGAGGGGCCTGAGAGTTACTCTAGGGAACATCAGACCCCCCCCCCCCCCCCCCGAGGAAGCACTTGCAGTTGCCCCCTCCAACCAGCAGGGGGCCATGCTCTATCCAGGGTTCCGACTCCTTGGACAGCCCTGGTTGGACAGCTGGAAAAGCAGAAGAGCACCAACAGCTCAGGAGACAGAGGGAGTGTTTCGGGTGTCCCTCTTTGGGAAATAGGCTGCACACAGGCAGAAGGGGCTCAGAGATAGGCAAACACATCAGAAGGAGACACAGAACCCAGCCCTCCTGCCTCCAGATGGATGCAAGCAGTCACAGGTAAACGTATAGAGCAGGAAGTGCCTTAGAAAGCCACTCCCTCTGCTTTACAGACCAGAAAATAGAGATATAGCAAGGGACCTATCTGCCTAAAATGAGAACCAACTAGAACTCAGGTCTCCCTACCTCCCATTCTGTCCTTCTAGGCTGTCCTAAGTTTCTAGGGTATCTCTCTGAGCAATATGTAGAATGGCTGGATACAGGTCAGATTTCTCTGGAAAGGTTTCATGGAGGCTTGGAAGGAGCACCAGACTTGCCTCAGATGGATCTGGCTTGAAACCTGACTACCCAATAGCTTTCAGGCCAGGCCAAGACCTCAGATTCTTCTCAATTTCACAACCATAAATTAGGATAGGAGTCCCTGCATTGCTGTGCAGTTCTGAGGATTTGATGAGTGAACACCTGTAGGTGCCTAGCAAGTCCCAGACACATGGTAGATATGCAGATATTTAGTCCATATTGGGTTTTGAGCATCCAGGTTGGAAGAGCAGTGGGCAGAGGCAGGAGATTATATATCCATGGGATATGACAGCTTCTTTAATCATTACAGATAGGTGCATTGAAAGGAGTTGTTATTGTTAGGTGCCATAGAGTTGGGCCCAACTCATAGGGACCCTCTGTACAGCAGAATGAAACACTCCTCGACACTGTGCCATGCCTGGCGCTACGTCAGTACTTCTCTGCTATTCATAGGGTTTTCAATGGCTGATTGTTTCTGGATTGCTTCTGGGAGTGGATTGCCACATCCTTCTCCCATTTTTGTGGTGCTGGGGATCGAACCCAGGGCCTCAGAGAGTATAGAGCAGCACCATACCAACTGAGCTAAACCTCAGCCCCATTGAAGGGAGAGTCCATGACAGATGACTCTTTCCCACCCCCTCAATCCTGAGCTCTCAGAGCAGCAATACAGCTGATGATTCTTGGGCCCCTACAGTAAAAGAAAGAAATGAATAAGCGTTTTCCTCCTCTTGGTACCAAATTCAATGTTCATGTGCTGTGGCAAGGATGGTCACTCCTCCTATGGCTTCTGAGGAATCAGAGTGAGTTCTCCTAACATCCCTACACTTTTCTTTTCCCAGTACTGGGGAGCTAAACCTGGAGACTTGCACATGCTAGGCAACTGTTTTACCCTTAAGCCATACCTCCAACTCCCTTTTTTTTTTTTGATACAAGGTCTCATTAAGTTGGGTAGGCTGCCTCTGGCCTTCAACTTGTGATCCTCCTGCCTCAGCCTCCTGAGTTGCTGGAATTATAGGTGTGCACCATGGAGCCTGGCTTAACATCTTCCATCCTGGGATATAAGTTTCAGTATTCCTGCACTTGCTTTGGTTATATCCTTAGGAAAAGCATTCCATCCTCTCTAAGTCATTTTATAAACAGCCAGCAGAACAATACTATTATTGTGACATTTTCCCTTTCTTAGAAGGGATAAGCCACCAAATGTTACTATTACTTGATGGACCACTAGCTGGATAGGCTGGTGGGCTGAAGTACAGTGGTGGACCTTAAGGTCACGCGTGGGTTTGGTCTCAATACACGTGGATTATTTTCCATCCTCTTCCTTGGCTAGCCATAGGTGCAGTAGGCCCAGCAACTATCTGGAAGGACCTGTGGACATTCAGTAGCTCTTGTGGGAGAATAACTCAAATGCACAGGCCACGAGCATGGATCATTAATGTCCTCTGTAGGATAAAAGGGGGTCATTTTTGCCTTGTTGTTAGGTGCCATTGAGTCGTGTCTGACTCATAGCGACCCTTATAGGGTTTTCAATGACTGATTGTTTCGGGATTGTCTCGGGAGTGGATTGCCACATCCTTCTCCCATTTTGTGGTGCTGGGAATCAAACTCAGGACCTCAGAGACTGAAGAGCGGCGCTCTACCAACTGAGCTAAATTCCAGCTCCATTTTTGTCTTAGATTGGGTCAATTACCATATTCCGAGCTCTTTGAGACCTCAGAGCACCCTGCTTTCCTCAGATCCAGGTTGTCCAACTGTGCCCTGGGGAATTCTGGACATTCAGCAGAACCTCTGCTGGGGCCAGAGGGGCCAGAGTGGTGGGGTGTTGAGCTACCCACTGCCCTCCCTTCAGAGATGGGCCCCTTTCAGCTATCTGCACAGTGGCCTTCTCTATAAAATTACATTTGAACTAAATATTTCAGCAGCTAAAAATCAGTTTGTAAAACAGTGCATTGGAGACTTAAAGTCTTGACTACCAGGCTGTGCCCTAGGTGGCCCTCATGGATTGCCTTGTCTCATATCCCTCTTTCCATCCACCTGAGTAGCCCCATGTCATGAGCAAAGAGACCAAGGTTCAGAGTGAAGGAAGGAGGTGGCTGCCAGGGCTAAGCAAGGATGGATCCCGTTTCTGGAAGGCAGGCCTGCCTTCAGCTGGCACCTCCAGACCTGCAGAAGGATTCCAGAGAGTGGGGCAAATAACATGGGCTTGGGAGCTGGGGGCCTGAGTGCCAGTGGGGCTTCTATTTCGGCCAGCTTGAACGAGCCCTGGCTGGGTGCATTCTGTCATCTGGGCTCCTTTTCCTCCCCAGTCCACGGGCCTGCTGATAACACCAGTCAGGGGAGGCACAAGCCACAGAAGGCCCTGGCAGGGCTCTTTGCATGGCATCCTGGAAGAGAGCTCAGAGAGCCTCCTGGGGACCCCCTGCCCTCAGTTAGGCAGCAGACTCAGCTCCTGATGACCTCGGTGTTGGGGTTGGGAACTGCAAGGGTGAAGCTTCCTTGGGGGGCCGGGAGCTGTTCTTTGCTCTTGGTCTGGAACTGCGGGCCCTGAGGCTAAGGATCAAAGCCTGTGCTCGGCTCTCTCCAAGTTGACACATCTCTTCACCCCACAGCCCTCTTTAATTAGCTCAGGGCCTTAGAGCAATGCCTTTTTTAGGTTCTTATCAGTGCTTGCTGATAAGGTAATTAATGGGTTTCTCTTCTCCACCAAGCACCGTCCTGACCCAGAGGGCTGTGCTCAGAAGGAAGGTGCTAATTAGTTCCTATGTGGTTTTTCTGGTTAAGGCAACTGTGCCAAGTCTCCGCAAATCTGCGAGGAGCCCTCATCCTCCCCAGGGTGAGGCTCCACCTCTCTGATTCTTTATTCCTTTTGCATGGTGCCAGCTTTGCCCACAAAGTTCAGCCCCTTCCGCAGACAGCCTCTCTCTCTCACTGTGAGCACCTGCAGGTGGCATCCGGACACCCAGGGCCCTGCCTTGAGCCCTCAAGCCAGTCACCTGGAAGCTCTCAGGAGGTTCCTGAGAAAACAGCACTGAAAGGCAGGCCAGGAGCTACAGAAAAGGAGAGGAAAGGCTGGGCCACACTCAGGGATCACAGCGCATGGTTTTGCCCACTCTGGTGACTTGATCACAACTTTGTGCTATGTCATGAGTAATGAAGCGATGCCCACCCTTAGTGGGAAGCTGAAGGGGTTAACCATGACTTCTGTTCTGATTGATGTATGTGTAGCATGTCCCACCGGAGTCTCTACTAGCATGTGGTAAGGGCAATTCCCATGTGTTTATCTGCACTGTGCCTCTCAGGATGCTTAGAGCCTTGAGACAGCATTCACAGAATGGCTAACACAAACAGTAGCACACCCTTACCTGCAGTGGTGCATTCCAAGACCCCAGTGGATGCTTGGAAATGCAGATAGTATTGAACCTTATCAATACCATGTTTTCTCCTATACATGGATACCTATGATAAAGTTAAATTCATAAATTAGTCACAGTAAGAGATCAACAAAAATAACTAACATTGGAAAGAATAATTATAACCATATATCTTAATGAAACTACCCGTATCACCACTCTTGCACTTTGGGTCCATTATTTGGTAACATAAGTGTTACTTGCACACAAGTGCTGTGGTACTCCAACAGTAAATAGGATAACCTAGATGGCTTCTGGCTGGGATTTAGCTCAGGTGGTAGAGTGCTGCGCTGCAGTCTCTGAGGTCCCGAGTTCAATTCCCAGCACCGCAAAAATGGGAGAAGGACCTGGCAATCCACTCCCAAGGCAATCCCGAACAGTCAGCCATTGAAAACCCTATGAGGGTCGCTATGAGTCGGATACTGATTTGACAGCACCTAACAACAACAACAACAAGATGGCTTCTAAGTGGCTAATGGGTGGGTAGCACATACAGGGAGGATATGCTGGACAAAGTGATGATTCTTATTTATCTCAGGCAAGACAGCAGACAAGAGATTTCATGACACTAATCAGGGGGGCTCATCGTATAAAATTCATACATTGCTTATTTCTGAAAATTTCCATTTAATATTTTCAGACCATGGTTGACCTCTGGTAAGTGAAACCTAAAAAAATGAAACTGTAGACAAGAGCAAACAACTGTACTCCACACATTTCCAA
Organism: Pedetes capensis; assembly: GCA_007922755.1. Taxonomy (NCBI): domain Eukaryota; kingdom Metazoa; phylum Chordata; class Mammalia; order Rodentia; family Pedetidae; genus Pedetes; species Pedetes capensis. The sequence goes on along the minus strand of VMDO01000520.1, from coordinate 124,031 downwards.
ATATCCCCTGGGGGGCTATTCCACTCGTGATTGAGAAACACAGGTAGGTAGATGGCAATAAGAGTCAGGATTGTTTGGGCTGCAAGAAGCTTAGCTGAAATGAAATGTATTCATATTCATAGAGAAACCATGGGAGGGACTTGGGCTGCCTTTCTCTATGCAACAAAAATAGCCTGTCTCCCTTTCAGTGGAATCTGCAGTAGCGCAGGGTTTTCTACATCTTCTTCCTCTTCAAACCCTTTCTATTTGAGAGAAATAACAAGAGACAGGAGAATCAAGGCTCTTCCAAAGCCCTATGGAAGTGAATGGGACACATAGAATCCCTTTCTTGAGTCCTGACAGATTAGCAGGGACGGAAAGACATTCAACCATGGGCATCGCCTGGGACTTGGAATCAAGAGAGGCCACACAAAGGCTCAGGGACTCCTCAGGGATTGATAGTGGCAGCAGTGTTGAAGGAGAGAGTCGGGAGGCTGCTGGTGAGAGGCCAGGGATGAAGGATGAAGGGGTCCAGCCACAGGAGGGCCTATCATAGCAACCCTTGCCGACTCCTTGTGGTGGGGACTTGACTGGCCTCTCCCAGCCTCTATTTCTTCAGCCTTCCTGTTGATCCTGTGAGTGAACCCATCTGTCTCTTCCAACAAATGACTTTCATGATTAAGTGAACCAGAGTGGTGGCAATTGAATCACGTGGAGTGGGGTATCTGGGCAGGATGGGAAATCAGAGAGCCTGAAGTGTCAGGGGGCTTATGAAAGGTGGCTTGGAGTTGGAAGCCAGCAGAGCATACAGGCCACTGAGGACATCTTCCTTGATGGTGACTGCACCAGTTACCTCGCTGAAGATGGAATTCCTTCCCACAGGGCCAGGCTTAGTTTTTGAGGTAAGTTCCTGGCATTCCCATTCATGACCTACGTCTTCACCACGTTCAGGTCCTGATGGCAGATTGGGTAAGTCTATATTGGATTCATCGTCCATGAGGCCCTTTTCTTTACTGCAGAGGGTTAAGTGGATAGTGACCACACACACTTTTCATTGCCACTTCTAGGAAATAATGTAAAGCAAGTGCCTGGCAGGGGAGGGGACAAAAAAAAAAAAAAAAAAAAGACAAAGAAAAACAAGTGCCTGGGTCTTTCCCTCCTTCTTCATCAACTAGGTCTTAGTCAAAGAAGGGCCTGGGTTGTTGCCATGGAATCTGTGGGTGGGGAGAGTCCTCTTTGCAGTGGCTTTGATTATAATACCCTTCCCCCTTTCTTCCAATAGGAAACAGCAAAGGTAAAAACCCTAAGTAGGGGCCAGAGTCTAGAAGAAACTGCTGTATAAACAGTAACAGCTGCAAAGAGAGGGGCCTGCCATATGAAATGCATTGTTTTCCTTTGAAGTCCTCTGCTGCATTGTTTGGCCTAGGTCAAGGCTCTTCTTCAAGCCACCCTAGGCAATTGTTCATCCTGCCCTACACACTTCTCAAGTGCTTAGAGGGTCAAAGCCATGGGGTTGAGACCATGAACTCTGGACTCTGGAGCCAGATGGACTGGGTCCAAATTCCAGCTGTCACCAGCTAAGTATATTTGGGCAGGTTATTAAATTACTGTGTCTCAATTTCCTCTCTTAGAATGATAAAAATAGTGATACCTACCTAGTCACACCCCTGTGAGCCTGAAATGAGTCGTCATGTGCTCGGAATGGGGTCTGCCAGAGCACAGTCTCAACAAGGGGCCACAGCTCAGTTCCCCTGGGCGGTGCCTGGACCATGGGTGGTTCTGTTGACCTGCTGGGTAAATGGTCTATTTTCCCAGAGAATTCCTGTCCAGAGACAGGAGGTGGGGAGGAGCAAAGCCCTCGCTGCCTAGAAGGACACAATGCTAATATTTGTTCATTAGGACCAAAGAGATAAACTGCTCGGTGGCCCCTGTTTCTGGAGTGTGCCACCACAGGATCCATGGACAGTCTCGTGCATACACGCGTGCGCACTCACATGCACACATGCACGCTCACATGCTCACACATGCACATTCGCAGGCACACACAGTACACTCACAGGCACATACATGCACACTCGCACACTCGCACACATGCACACTCACATGGACACACACGTGCACACTCACAGCCACACACGCACACTCACACATGTGCACGCTCACGTGGACACTCACATTCACACACGTGCACACTCACATGCACTCACACTCACATGGACACACGTGCACACACAGATACACGGGCCGCCGGCCTCAGCAGCTCAGCCCCGGGCTCTGAGTACCCTTGTACATCTCCCGCAGCTCCAGGTTACCTCTGACCTATATCCCAGGAATAGGCTCACTCTGGGAACCGTGCCTAGTCTACAGGCCCTTTCACTTCCTCGGTGTCTAGAAGCAAGGTCCTGGAAGAGGGAGAGTAGGCACCTGGTATGACCAGTATTCTTAAGCTCCACTTGGCCATAAACTCTCTTGTTTTTTCTTCTCCCCCTTCTAACACAGAATTCACAAACTCAGCAGTTGTTGACTGCCTTGCAGGTCTGAGAGCACACAGCTCTGCCCTGGCTCCCACCTCTCTCCAGGGCCAGACTAAGACCTTTCATGACAATACCACTAATGCTACTGATACTAATTATGATAGCAAGTACTTATAAAGCACTTAAAATATACTTATCACAACTCTATATGGGACCCACCAGCCCACCCCCAAAAAACAATCTGCTGTTGAAAACTCTATGTGTAGCACAGAAGTACTGACAATAGTATTTCACCTGTTGTACATAGGGTCTCTATGAGTTGGACACTGACTCGATGGCACCTAACAACAACATATGCTTTTTATATATCAACTCTTTTTAATCTTTTTAACAATCTTATAAAAATAAGTGCTATAATCACCATCCCATTTTATAGATGGGAAAACTGAATGACAAAGGAGAGGTAACCTGCCCGATGTCACTCAATGAATGACAGGCAGCCAGTCTGGCGCCAAATCCCTCCAGGCACTGAGGGATTTATAGAGCCCCCCATGCCACCCAACATACATAGTTCAAAATAAAACTAGGGCTGGATCATAAAAGGACGTGAGAAAGTACAGGTGCATTTTGGGCATTTCTTCTGATGATAACTTTTGTGCTTTAAAAACAAGTTGAAGTCTTTCCAAACATATATTTTTTTTAATTTCTCCCCTAAGTATGGGCTACTCAGTTTAGCAGATAATCCAAGTATTGCTTGCTCATCCCTCCGGTGGAGGGGTTGGGATTTAGCTCAGTTGGTAGAGTGCTGATCTGTGCTCTCTGAGGCCCTGAGTTCATTCATCAGCACCACAAAAACAGGACAAGGACCCAGCAGCCCACTCCTGAAACAATCTGCCACTGAAAACTCTATAAATAACAGAGTATCACTGACAATAGGGCAGGGCATGGCAGTGTTGAGTGAAGTTTCGTTCTGTTTTACACAGGGTCACTATGAGTCGGACCCAACTCAACTGTTGTACATAGGGTGGCTATGAGTCAGACCCAATTCAATGGCATCTGACAACAGCCCTCTGGCCTGAAATACCTCTACATGAAAGTTCAAGGTTGGCTGAGCCTGGGTTAGGGTGCTGCTCTTTAGAAGGCCTGGCAGGCATTTCTTGGCCAGAATGGGAGGGGCTTTGGCACCACCCAGCAAATGGCAGAAGGATGGGAGCAAAATGTGGGCTTGTGAGCCTCCCTCAGCCAGGGAAGAAAACCTGGTGTCAGTTGGAAAGAATGTCCCTGGGGTAATGTCGCAGGCCGCCCTTTGCCCTTGCATGCTTGTGTGTGCGTGTCTGTGTGCGTGTGAGCGGGGTCCGTGAAGCACTGCCCTAAGGCCCCTTCTTGATTTCCTTGTCCACTGCCTGACTCTTCCAGTCACTGAGACAATTTCTGGCCTCTCTTTCACTCTGAGGTCTTGGGCTCAGAGTAGCTCCCTGGGGTCCCTGACAGGGTAAATGTTGGCATAGTGAGATGTTTAGGAGGCCGTGTCTGAGGTCCTCCACCAGCGTAGTTTAGAGGCTCCCATAAGGAGGGGAGCCAGCAAGAACCCCAAGGCTGTGACGCTCTCAGGAAGCAAGTGGGTCCAGCCCATGTGCGGACCAGCTTCCCTCTGCTGCAGAGGAGGCTTGGTGGCTCAGTAGTCTTCTCTGTGCAGTGGCCACGAGGCGCTGGGCAGGACGGGCTTGCATGGTCCCAGCTCTGCTAGGAGCCTCAGCTACAAGGCTGTGAGTCAGAGCTTGTCGGCGCTGAGAGGTACGAATTGGTTCGCATGCTGTTTTCCAAGATGTGAGCTGGGCAGGGCTAAGCACAGCCCCATTCCTCAGGGCACCTCAGGGTGTTCCAGTCCTGGGGTAGGACATGGGCATGTGGAGCAAAGAAGAAAGGAGTGGTAGGAATGATCTATGAGCTGGCTACCAAAATTACTCATTCTGAAGAGCAGTACTAGGCAGAGAGTTTCCCCACCGATTTGTGAGTAAGCAGATGTGTCTGTCTGTCTGTCACTGGTCAGATTTTAGAGCGAGTCCTGGTGGTTCCATCTTTCCAGGATCAGAGAGAGTTAACATAAAGAACCAGCTACTGCCAACCAAGTGAGGCTGAGACCGAGTCCTCAAGGGTCTTGGAACCCTTATGAGTGTTAACTTCTGGAACTCACCATACTGCTTTCTGTAGCTTCTCCGTTTTCAGAGACCAACAGGGAGTTAAACGGAAGGCAGTGCCTGGAAGGCTTGGTAGACAAAAAGTGTGGGTGAGTAGGGTCTAGGGACCATTGTACCTGCTCAGCCTTCCCAAGAACACCCCATGGCTGTCTGTGAGTGGCCAGCCTGGTGCTGGGGGAAGGGCTAGGTGCACACATTGTTATTAATAGCCCAAGCATCCTGGGATCCTTTTTCCCTGTGCCGTTTCCACGTGAGGTTCCACTGGGGCTTTGTTTTTGGTTCTCATGAGCTATTTTCTGCCCTCCGCCCTCCACCCTCTGCCCCTCTGCAGGGGGGTCAGCTGAGGGTGCTGAAGGGGGCTGAGCAAGGGCCCTGCTTGGTGGCACAAGCAGTCTTCAGAGGAGGAAAAGCTGTGGGGGTGGGTGAGTCCTTTGGCACAAAGCCTCCATCTTGTACTTTGTGGGGTTCCAGGGGTTAGGGCAGCAGAAGGCTGGGCTGAGTGGAGCAGACCAGGCATCTCTCTGAGAACTTCAGGGCCTGGGCCTCACCCCAAGGAAAGTAATAGATGTTTTCCCTCTGTGCACAGGGAAGGCGCTCTCGGAAGCTACAGCCCAGAATTCCCCCAACGGGCTGGTCAGGCTGGAAATGCAGCCTCTGCTCTGGCTCTGAATGGGGCTCTGCCTGGCTCCTAAACTTCCTAAACCTGCTCGCTGGGTGCCCAGGCGTGCCACCTTGTGCAGTCGGTGTGCTCTTGACAGCAGACTCCATTGCACCAATCCATGCATGGACACTGTGTCAGTCCATCTAGTTGAAGGTCTTCCTTTTTTTGTTGTTGTTGACCCACTACTCTCCCAAACATGATGTCCTTCTCTAGGGATTGGTCCCTCCTGATGACATGTCCAAAATATGTATGATGCCACGTAGCTATCCTTGCTTCCAACGAGCACTAGATTAGGGAGAAAACTAATATTATCAGACACCTGCCCTGTCACACACTTTAAACATATCACCACACCCAATTGTCCCAACTCCATAAATGGAAACAATTGTTCTCATGTTGCAGATGGAGATCCAGCAGTTCAGAGCCAGATGCCCAAAGGCACTGAGGTACAACATGGTACTCAGAGGGGAAACAAGTACAAACCAAATGAGTTTGACCTTATCATTGGGTTACAAAAATAGATGGAGCCCCAAGAAAGGAAGAAATTAAAGATTTTAGATGGAGTAGGGTAGGGAGTGGAATTTAAGAGAGTGTAATGCTCAGTCTTACTTTGTGGCATCTTGAATTTAATTCTGTATTTAACATATTAGTACTTACTCTTTGGTGAGGAAAGGCAGGGAATGGCACTGCAGGCACGGGAGTCATGTGCACAATGGTTTGGAGCCCCAAGATGCTTGAATTATGTATCATGTATTTTAGGATTGTATTTGGCAGCGTGTAGTATAAAATTCTAACCCAGAGACTTAAACAAGTAAGGGGCTCATCTTTCTTGTATAATAGGAACACTGCTGTGGCAGTTTAGTGAGGCTATTAGGGACATAGCTCCTTGTATCCTCTTATTCTGGCATCCTTAGATCAATGCATCTGTCCTCTTCATCACAAGATGGTTGCTGTCCCACCAAGCATTGCATAAGTGTTTCAGGCAGTTAAAAGGAGGAAATGATGGGCAAAGCTTTGCTCATTTGTTTTGATGGTAAACTTTAGTCCAGGACTTCTGCCTACTTTGAATCAGTCAGAGTGGTATTTCCTGGTACCATACCTGCAAGGGAGGGTGTGAATTTGAATATTTCTCTTCTCACTCTCTAGTGAGGAAGGCAACATAGAGCTGGATTGGAAAGTGTGTTGATCAGGCCAAACTATGGTATCTGCCACAGTGTGTTTAGGAAAGGTGTATATGGGGTATTCATCCAAAGGTATGAAGAGACATGAATGAAGATGGGGCTAGTGGATGGGAATGGAACTGTGGGGACCCTTTGGTCTCCAGGGTTGGTTTAAACCAATTCTAAGAGGCCAGGCCCTAGCAGGTATAGAAAACCATCCATCCTTGCAGTACCTGTAGGTTTGATTATCAACAAACACATTGAGAATCTCTCTCCAGAAGGGTCTACCTTTAAATATCAGGAGAAGCTCATGGGTACATTGTTATTTTTTTGCTTTCTTATCATATCTTTTCTCTCCCATCCATCCATCTGTCCATCTATCTATTCATCACCCATTTGTCCATCCATTCGTCCATCCATCCAGTCATCATCTGTCATCCCATGTTCCAGATATACTGTTATACTAGCCATGTGTTAAGCTTGTTTTCCCTTCTCTCTTTCTTTTCCCCAGGCTGGGCCAAAACCCTTTCCAAACGTGGGAGCCTAAGTATGAAGAGTTATCTAAAACAGTTGCTATTTCAGTCCAGAACTTGAAGTTAAAAATGTTCGAATGGAAATAAAAATGTTTAAAAATATAGATGTGTATTTTTTTAAAGCCCCATTAAGCTGTCAAGGGCCCTCACTGTGTTCCTTTCCCATCATTGCTCATTGGCAAGGTATGTGTGTGCCCTAAACAGAAGAGTAGCAGCTAGCTCCTCCTCCTCCTCCTTCTCCTTTCCCTCCTCCTCCTCATCCATTTCCTTTTTCTCTTCTCCCTCCTCCTTTTGTTGCTGCGGGTGGTGCTTAAGCTGTTCCCCAGCCTTGGGGACCCAGGAGCGGGGCCTCTACTCCTTGGGGAGACTGCATAGAGCCCAGGTCTCCACACTACCCTCCCATGGTATATTTAGATGTTCTGGGGTCAAATCCTGGCTGTGTCACTTACTAGTTACATAACTTTGAGCACTTCATTTCTGTGGGTCTCAGCTTCCTTGTGTAGAACAGGGCTTGACAACATTACCTGCATTTTTGTGCTACTATGAGATGAAAAACAGGACGTGTAGGGCACTGGGCAGTGCTTGGACTCATGTTGGCCATTGTGACTTTACTGTGCCTAGCATTGCTACTGTCTCACTGCCTTCCGTTCTGTTCCCCCAATTTAGAGAGAACTCAACCCACTCCCCAAAAACAATCAGCCATTGAAAACTCTATGAATAACAGAGAAGCACTAACAATACTGTTTCTCCTGTTGCATGTAGGGTCACTATGAGTTGGACACTGACTTGACAGCACCTAACAACAACAAGCATAAAAGAACTAGGAGGCAGACCTGGAGATTCTTTATCCAACCACACAATTTTAAGATAAGAAAATGAAATGAAAGAGACTTTCCACAAGCTGCATAGTTAGGTAGTGGACGAATCAGAAAATGGTTCCAGTAGCTGGCCGTAGGAACACTGCTTGGGTCTCCCCTCCTCTTCTTTTCCCAGCCCACCAAAGGCTTACACCAGAGTACTTAAAGTACTTGGATTGTTTGCAGTATCTTGTCCTTTAATGCTGTCCCGCTATCCTGGCGTGTTTTACCTCGCTAACGTCTGCGGAATAGATAATGCACACGCAGTTTGCTTTTCTTCTTGCGGATCACAGCAGCCATTGCAGACAGGAGCCTGAAGAGCTGCTTAGAGGAAATATCCCAATGGTGAGGCTAACACTGTGAAGCAGTCAAGATGTGTAGGACCTGGCTCTTGACTCAGAGTCAAGGCGATGTCCTGAGACCTCCCTTCTTCTTCTTCTACTCCTTTGGCTACACGGGACATTGATTCAAAGGAAGGCTTCACAAGAAATTTAAAGATAAATCTGAATATGTAGAGAGCATTTTAGCCCTGAGATCATATAATTTTGATGTTTGTATAAATACCTAGCATCATTTTTGACCAGTACATTGGAAGAAGCAGGAGACCCAGATTCTGGGAATGCTATGGGTATTCCTAAATACCAAGCTAGAATGGTTTAGGGGTAACCCTTCCAGAATGAGGTACAGATGTTCTCCAAACCTCTCACTAGTCCATGGCATTGCGTCTGGTCTCTTTACTGCAGCAGCTGTTACAAAGTCAAGTTGACTAATGGTTAGGTGTCTCGTGGGCTAAGTGTGCTACAAGGAATGCCGAGATAGGTATGTCAAGACCCCAGCTTTCGAGAGGCTTACAATTTAGTTGGGGAGATAAAGTATAAACAGGTGAATACTTACTGACAGCAGCTCTCAGTACAGTTCAGAACATCCTGGCACAGCACAGAAAGAGGACCAAATGAATTATAGCTCCAGGCAGCTGTGCCAAAGCCACTGGGCTGGAAGTCAGAAGGCAAGTGTGCTGTGTGCAGGGCCACCAACATCTGTTACCTGGGTAATCCTGGACCTTCCTGAGCCTTGATGGCCAAATCTGTGAGGTAAATGATTGCCTTGGACCTGAAACTCCCTGTGTTCCCTTCTCTGGGCTCCTATGTAGCTCAAGGCTGTAAATATGAGATGTCACTCCCCAGGTCTGCTTCGTTTCTCCTGTTCTGTGTCTCCAAACAGCCCTCCACACCCACAGCTGGGACGGGGCTTGTGGTGGAAGACCCAACGACAGAAGCAGGGACAGAACACCAAGGCTGGCCAGGCCTGGGGCCTCACCCTTTCCACGCCCAGTGCATTCACAGTGAGATGGAGAAGAGAAAGGGATGCTGGGAAAGGTCAGCCAAAGGACTAGGGAGGCAGGAGCTGGTGAGCCCAGGACCGGGCTCTCTGCTGGGAGCGTGCCCAGCCAGTCCTTGATTCACTGTGTCAGAAACATGGAGAATAAGAACAAAAGCACTTTTATTGGGGGAAAACATTCTCAGAAAAACACTCTGAACTGGAAAACAGCTACCATGCTCCCTCATTTATTTTATATGAAATAAGGGTTCAGACAAATTCTAGCACTCCATGGTGGGCAATTGGCATAAAGGAGGGCTTGTGCAGGGCAGTGGTGGGGACTTCAGCCCAGCTTCCCCAGGCTCTGGTCTTCCGAGATGCTGAACCACATCCTTCATGAATGCCCAAATGCTGGCAACACTACCAAACCAGCCACTCTTCTGCCCTTCAGGTCAAGCCTGCCTCCATAAATGCTCTATTGAAAGAGAAAGATCCTTTCTCCACAACAGAAACCCCTTTATCAGTTGGTTTTTAGGCTGCAAGGCCCACTGGTAATGGCTTAAAGCACACAGCCATTTACAACTATGCAAAGCAAGAAATATAGAAGCAGACAGTGGTTATAGTTACTTAGTGGCCCAATGATTTCATCAGGAAGTGGGCTTCTCCTGTCCTTTCTGCCTGTCATCCTCAAGGTCACAAGATAGTAGCCGCAGTTCCGAGCAGCACATCCTCATATAAGAGACCAAAAGTACAAGTGGGTAAGAGCCAAAGATCATTTACCTTCACATCTCTTATTGATCACGAAGGAAGATTTTCCCAAACAGGATTCCTTCATGTTTCATTGGCCAGGACTGGATCAGATGCCAACTGCAGACTAAACATTGGCAAAAAAAAGTTTGTTGACAGAGACCACTCCCAAAACAATCAGCCATTGAAACCCCTATGAATAGCAGAGAAGCACTGTCACAGTCTCAAATAGTATTTTGTTCTGTTATACATAGGGTCACTATGAGTTGGACCCGACTCGACAGCATTGAACAACAACATAGATCAATGTTTTCTGGCATTGTTGGTACATTTAAATCACTTGGGGAGTTTTTAAATCAAGTAATTCCAGTCAAGTGGGCTCCTTAGGTCCTAGCCCATGTCAATCAAATCAAAATCTCTCAGGATGGGACCCAAGCTTTAGAATTTTTAAAAGGCTCCTGGATGACCTTGATGTGCTACTGGCACTGAGAAACTATGTATGTCTGAGGGGGATGTGTGTGCATGTATATATTTTTCTTACAGCAAGTGCATATTTTATTTATAAAATCTTAAAAGAAATGAAACAGTTTTTATTTTGGAAAAAAAGACCATTTCTATGCAATTTGTTTTTTAAAAGTTAGCTCTTTTATTTATTTGAAAATATTTTTAAATTTATTATAAAGGAAAATGGGAGAAGGACCTGGCAATCCACTCTTGAAACAATCCGCCATTGAAAACCCTCTGAATAGCAGAGAAGCACTGACAATAGTGCTGGGCCTGGCACGGTGTCGAGGAGTGTTTCATTCTCTTGTACGTAGGGTTGCTATGAATCAGACTCGGGACTCAACAGCACCTAACAACAACAACAAATAAAGGAAAACATTCAATGTAATAAGAAAGTTCACATTTTCAGACCACAATGAGAAATCAAATAGGAAATTAAAATAAAACTAATAAAATAATTTTAACTAAATATAATTTATATTTCACTTTGTAAGGAAAAAGTATGGAAGAAAATTTAAAATGTGTATCAAGTCAACTGAACTTATAGTTTCTGGTGGGCATGAACATATATCCTTGCTATGTGCTGATCTTTAAATAGGCTTTTTATTTCTGTACCAACCCAGATGACAGGTGTTTCTGGTAGAGGCTGAGATTTTGTAACTACATGTTTTCTACCAGATGTGGTTGTTAAAGTAGTAGGTACTTGGACTGAGGTCACCCAGAGAAGAAAACAGAAGTGTGAAGGGCAAGGAAGCAAGACTGAAAATAGCCCTCTGTGGTGTCCTTCTGTGTCCTTCCCCATCCATGGGAGCAGCTACTGAGGACAGGTAAGTTGGAAGAGTCAGCCACGGGCTTTCCCACCGCTGACTAGGAGCAGACACAGAAATGGCCTTCTTGGTTGAGGACTCACAGTTTCTAGATGCTGAGGTAGAGAGGCCATGTGCCTCTGACTGGGGGCAGAGGTAGCAGAGTCCTGAGCCTGTGGTCAGAGCAGCAGGTAGGTGGTTTCCAGGGAAAGTTCTAACCAAACTTTCCAGTAAGATCAACTTTTGGCCAGATTCATGACAGCTATGTGTTGGTAATGAAGGGACAGACATATATAGTGTTTATTTTTCTAAACCTTGTCTTTTAATATTATCATAGGTAGTTGTATTAAAGAACTTACCTACAGCTGGGTGCACACTTACAATCCCAGGACTAGGGAGACTCAGCCAGGAAGATCATAAGTTAGAAGCCAGAGGCAGCCTGCACAACTTAGTGAAACCATGTCTCAAAAATAAAAACTAAGAAGAGGCTGGGAGTATAGCTTAGTGATAGAGCACTTGGCCAGCATGCATGAGGCCCTAGGTTCAACACCCCAGTACTACAAAAACAAACAAATAACAAAACATCCCAAACAAACAAAAAACAAACAAACAAAAGCTGGGTGTGGTAGCTCATACCTGTAATCCTAGCAACTCAGAAGGCAGAGGCAGGAGGATCACAGGTGCGAGGCCAGAGGAAGCCTGTGCAACTTTGCAAGACTCTGTGTCAAGATAAAACATAGAAAAAATGGACTGGGGGTGCAGCTCAGGGGTAGAGTGCTTGCAAAGCATGCGTGAGGCCCAGGGTTCAAGCCCCAAGTATGGCAAAAAAGAGAAGAAGAAGAAGAAGAAGAGGAGGAGGAGGAAGAGGAGGAGGAGGAAAAAGAAAGGGACACAGCTAAAATTTCTTTTAAAGATCATGGAGACAAAAATATTTTGCTGGGCCCTGTTTGGGCCTGGTGTTCCTATATCACGTGCAAAGTAGCCTATGTGCTTATGTGCTGAAATCCCAAATATAATTACACACACACACACACACACACACAATGTTATAGCCCTTCTCTTCTTACTAAACTGCATCCCTCCCATTCATGTGATTTGGTGTTAAAGAGCTTTGATACAAATGGATTAATCCACATTTTTCTCCCCTAAAAATATCCTCAAATGTTTTCCCAAGAATGTTCTGTTAAGTAGATCATAAGGCCCTTGAGGGAAGGGACCTGGTTATTGAGGTTTCTCTTCAAGTCTCTAGTATGTTGGATTGTACACTATGCCTAATGAGCGCATGGCAACCAGCCAATGAGATCACTAGATCACCAGCCTTTTGACAGTGCATTTACTGCACTGAACATCAGTCAAGATGACTGGAGTGAAGATTATAGTGAGAGCCAGAGGACCTCAAGGGAGCATCTGGGGTTGGATCTAGCTCAGTGCCCTCATTTAATAGAAACTGAGACCTAGAGAGGTCAAGCAACTTGCTAAAAAGCAAAAATTGAAATCAGTGTGTCACTAGGCTGCTGCCAGCTGCTCTGCCTTCCCCTGGAGGGGCAGAGTCCTGGCAACAAAGTTAATAAGGCTGGGATTATTAAACTCCACAGCAAAGGGGAAAAAAAAATGTCTGTCTATTAACTAAGGAAGGGCACAATGATTCTTCCGTAACAATTAGGACACTGAGCAACACAAAGGAGTGTGAAGCTGTCATACCGCTACTTTAAAAAAAATTGAATTAGCTGACTGTTAGGATGACACCCTCCAGGCCTTTATGATGAGCAGAAAATGAAGACACCCAATATCAGCTGTCTTTGCAAATGATCCAAACACCATTCCCAGGGCATACCTGACACTTGACCCATCAAGGGCTTCCAAGAACCCAATAAAAGTGAACAAGTCTCCAAGGCCGGCCCATCTTGGGGGTGGAGGTGGGTGGGCATCACGATTCTCCCTTGGTCCCTTGTCTTTCTTATGCAGATCCACAAACCCTTACAGACCTTGTTGGTCCCTCTGAGAGGAAACTGAGCAGCATTTGGGATCCAGCCTCCTGGGAGAGAAGCTATTGTCTGTGTTTGTGGTGCCTCCTGAAGTCCATTTCCTCCACGGAGGTCCTTGGCAGGAGGCCCCCACTCCCCAGCCACTGCCCTGCAGCAAGCCCCTCCCTCTCCCTTGCTCCCTCTCCAGAGCCCACAGACTGTCAGCAGCTGTGACTTTCTGCCTGATTTCTCTTTCTGCTCCCCTGAGGTCCTTGCTCTAGGGCCCCCATCTTTCCCCTTCCTCATTCCTGGCAGCTTCCGCCTCCCCCAGGCCCCTCTGCAGAGCCTGCTTTGCCAGCCTGCTCACCACCGGGTGGAACTTTTCTCTGAGCTCCTCCACTCACTCGCTGGGTAACTGCAAGCAAAATGCATTTCCTTTCCTTGTTAAGCCAATTCTATTATAATAGAACTCACATTTAAAAAAAAAATACATCCATTTTATGTGTTCAGTTCAATGAATTCTGACAAATGTATGTACGCTGATGCAATAGTTGGGCTAGAGGCCAGCCTGGGCTACATAAGGGAGGTCTATCTTAAAAAGAAGGAAGTGAGGGGAGGGAGAGGGAGAGAGGGAGAGGGAGAGAGGGAGAGGGAGAGAGAGAGAGAGAGAATGAATCACATCAAATAATTCCATACCCCACCACACTAGGAAACAACTCATCTTCTTTCACTATTAGTTTTACCTGTTCTAGAATTTCACATAAATGGAATCATAGTTTATTTTCTTCTGTATCTGACTTCTTTTTCTCAGCAAGTTTTTGGGATTCATGTATGTTGTCACAGGTATCAGTAGTTTGGTTTTTTATCGCTAGCTATTATTTTGGATCAGGGCTGGGATTTAGCTCAGTTGGTAGAGTGCTGCTGTGCAGTCTCTGAGGTCCTGAGTTCAATTCCCAGCACTGCAAAAATGGGAGAAGGATGTGGCAATCCACTCCTGAGGCAATTCCAGAAAAAAAGAAAAAAAAAAAAACAGAAACCAATAAGCTGTTGAAAACCCTATGAGGGTCGCTATGAGTCGGGCACAACTTGAGGGCACCTAACAACAACAACAATTATTTTGGATATGCCACATTTTAATCTATTCACCTGCTGATGGACTTTTTTTCCTTGTTTGAGGCTATTCTTTATGAATAAACCTATGATAAATATATGTATACATGTCTTTATGACGGGACAGATTTTCATTTCTCTTGGATAAATATCTAGGAGTGGAATTCCTGAGTCATACAATAAGAGTATGATTAACTTTATTTTTTAAAATACTACTAAAATTCTCCAAAGGAATTATACCATTCACACTCCACCATCAGTACTTGAGTGTTTAAGCTATTGAACCTCCTTGTCAATATTTGGCATTGTCAGGATTTCTAATTTTATCCATTATAGTGGGGTGTAGTGGTAGCTTACTGTGGTTCTAGTTGAATTTCCATAATGACTAACGATGAACATCTTTCCATAAGCTTATTTAGCTATTCATATATCAAGGACGTTATTTTTTTAATTTCTTTGAATCTCTTGTTGTTTACAATGAGGATTAATCTTCCTAACTTTCCTCCAAAGAGTAATAATATCTGACGTGAAAGTATTTGTTAAACTCTAAAGGTCAGCGTAATGTTAGAAGATTCTCTTTCTCCAAAATGAAGAGCTCCTTCTGTTAGGCAATAGGCCCTGAGAATACACATAGCCATCATTTTGTCATCCTCACCAGTTTGAGAAAAGTCTCTGGATCTCTCTTGTCTACTTTAGGAACTCTAAGAACCTCATTCTGTTTAACACCCTCCAATAGCAACCTTCTCTCTTCCTCCTTGACCAAGCCTCATTATTGATGTTTACCCATTTATGGGTCTTCTATTGGGCCTGTATTAGAATGCGTGTGTGCTTAAGTCCTAGCGTGTTAGACTTCTAAGGCCCAGGCCTGTGTCTTGCCATCTTTGTGTTTACTGCAGAGTCTACCCAGTTCTTTGAACCTAGGTACTCATTGCATATGGTGGGAGGGAGAGAATAAGGGACTGAAATGCCTCTGCATCTCTGCACCATTGGCAACCTGGAGCCATTTCATGAGCATGTGTGCTGATTCCCCCTTTAAGTATAAGCTGTTGTTAACAATTTCTTTTGAGTCTACAGAAAACCTTTCTGAAGGGTGTCCAAACTGACTCATGCAGCCCTTTACTTCCTTAATTTGCCATGATCATCTCTAGGCCACCAGGGAAGAAATGTTGTCACCAGATATTCTACAAAGGCATTTTCAGAATGCAGTTGGCCCTCCTGGGAAGGGTGATCAAAAACTAGAGCTTGGCAAAGGTATGTGAGTGCCCTATCAGGCAGGGATGAGGGCAGGAATCTCACCCAGAGGATCAGATGGTGAAGGAGGATCCTGGGCTGCAGACTTTAGCCAGCGATAAATCAGAGTGGTGGTGTTGCCCTCCTGGGCCCAGGAAGCTTGGGGCATAGGCTCAGGCTGGAGTCCACAACCAGACACAGGGCTGGAGGACTGAGAACAATGGTAACCTGGGCAAATAGGCTGTGGCAGAAAGGGGAGGCAGGAAGCTGACTATGGCCAGAGGAGAGATTATATTGTGAGGACTAAAGGAGGTCATCCCCTACGTGTCTGTCAGCTTGTCATGCTGTGAGGGCTTGTGTGTTGCTGTGATGCTAAAAGCTATGCCACCTGTATTTCAGATACCAGCAGGGCCGCCTGTGGTGGACAGGTTTCAGCAGAGCTTCCAGACTAAGACAGACTAGGAAGAAGGATCCAGGAGCCCACTCCCAAAATAATTAGCCATTGAAAACCACTGTCAAATACAGTGCCAGAAAATGAGCCCCCTAAGCTGGAAGGCATTCAAGAAACTACTGGAGAAGAGTTGCCCCCTCAAAAAGTAGAGTTGATCTTAATGACAGGAGGGGAGTAAAGCCCCTGGGACTGCCTTTTGCCAATGTGGCATAACTCAAAATGAGAACATAGTGACTATAACAATGGCTCAAACAAAAAGACCATGTGCACGGCACGGTGTTGGGTAGTGTTTCATCCTGCTGTACTTAGAGTTGCTATGGATCAGATCCAACTTGAGGGCACCAAACAACAAAGGAGGTCACAGAGCTTCTTCCATCACTGAAGAGAAAAGGAGCTCTTAGGGACACTGTTTAGGCCAGACCCAGGATCTGAAGCCACCATTTAGCCCAACAACTTAGCTTTTGCAAGAGGGAAGGCCAGTCTGGGAATCAGAGTTCTAACTTGTCAGGCAAGCCAAAATATGGGGCAAGGAAAATGCCAAAGAAGAGCCAGAGTGATCAGGCCACTACTTAGCCTCACCTTGCACAAGATGCCTAGCACGGTCCTTGTCAAATGGAAAGGGTTCATTAAACATTGGGTCTTCCTCATGTAGAGTTGCCCCTGGCTTGGCAGGGTTGCCACAGAGTGGTGGACATCCTGAGCCTGCCCACCTGCCTTCATACTGTCTCCTCTCACCTTGTGCAGCCAAGGGGGAGAGGCAGTCAGAAGAAGAACACTGACCTTCGCTGGCCTACCCTGATACCCTTTCAACATGGCCCTGAGCAGCAGGTGAAGGGCATGGCTGCCGTCATCAGTGTATAGCTCTGGAAGACCTGCTCCTCCCAGGTGCCATGGGGTCCTAAATGTCCCCGTTAACAGAATAAAAACAGCAGAGAATCTGACTGCCTGGGTTATCCTCGAAAGAATGATTTACACAACAGAAGAGCCTGGATGTGGGTCTCGGTCCTCAAAATAAAGAAGCTTGGGTGGATTCCAGGATTGATGGTGGTGAGGGAGAGGAAAGGGAGGGTGACGAGGGAAACAGAGACACACAACATTCCTCAGGCTGAACTTCTCAGTGTGCTGTGAGCCAGTCTTCAGGCTCATCTAAATGAACTCCTCCTTGGCTCTGCACCCTAAAGATAGTGATCCTAAAAATGTTGTTATTGTTAGGTGCCATCAGGTAGGTATCTGACTCATAGAGACCCTACACACAAGAGGCAAAACACTATTGTCAGTGCTTCTCTGCTGTTCATAGGGTTTTCAACGGTGGGTTGTTTTTTGGGAGTGGGTTGCCAGGTCTTTCTCCCAAGTCTACAACACCTGGTGTTCCCAGGTGATCTCCCATCCAAGTACTAACCAGGCCTGACCCTGCTTAGCTTCTGAGATGTGATAGAATTGGATGCTACAGGGCTATGGCTTCAGGCATCCTAGAAATAGCAAATATTTATTGTGCACTTCATATGCCTAGTCTCCTTTAAGCCTCACAATGCTCTGTGAAGTGAGCACAGTCATTGTCCCATTTTTCAGGGTTTGGCCCTAGGTTTGCTACTGATAAGAGGCAGAGGGAAGGATAGAACTCCAGAACTGCTATCCCATGAACCCAGCTGACATTCGCTTATTCATTCATTCATTCCTTCCTTTAGCAGAAACTCACTAGGTCAGGGACTGTGCCATGGATCTAAAGATAAACACACATCAATCTTATCCCCAGAGACTCACGCGCCAGTGAGCAAAGCACTACATCAGCAGATAGTAACACTATAGCTCATGAGTGCTGTAGTTGGAGTCCCACCATATTATCCACATTGCCTTGATGTGTCCACTCTGTGAGTTTGCCTTCCTTGGTCTAATCTGTTTTATGCCCCAATCTTTTATTATCCTCTGAGATGCTGCTGTGGTATTTGTGACCTCATCTGATATATTTCTGATATGCTTTCTCTCATCCTGGACTTGGCTGCCCTCCATCTCCATCAGCATTAATCACATGGTGTCCCATCAGGATGAGCAGGGCAAGGAACAACCCGTAGACAAGCCTAGGGAGCCAGCTCTCATAGCTCTGCCTCTGGCCACCAACTAGTTCTTGGGCCAGTCCCTTCTTGTGAGGGGACTAAACTCCTACTTTTTGGAAAAGAAAGGGTGTGATTAGATGGCCTCTGAGCTCCCTGTAATTTTAGGTGTTTTACCAACTGAACTTGAATCTCCAATAGGGTGTCAGAGCAGAAGGAGAAGGGGCAGGTAGTGTCCTTGTCCAGATTTTTTCAGCAAGGCCACCTTCTCTTTCCTCCCCTATCCTAGGCCTCCTTCCTACCAAGCTCCCTTCCTTCATGCCATTCCTTTCTACTCCCCTCCTCTGGTAGGCTCAGGCCTGGGTACAACCCTGGGCCACAGCCTACCAACTTCTGACCCTGAGCGGTTTCAATGGCTTCTTCACCTATTCTGTGTCAAAATGTCACAGGAATTTCTAATTCTTGACACCCAGCCAGGACATCCACTCAAGTGAGCTGGTTGCCCCGCTATTGCAGGAGCCAAGGCTCCCTTCTCTGCCAAAAGATGATCACAGGCTGCAGGAGGGAGGCTTTCTGACTGCCACCCGACCCACACTTACTCTTTGTGAGGCCCAGAGATAATGATTTAAGAGCCTCAGCAATGGGCGCAGGGGGCACTTTTGCTATAGACAGGCCACTCAGGCGTATTAGTAACTCAGGTTGTTATCTTTCCTTGCCCCCTTCCCCATCAGCCATGGGCCAGAAACTAGGGCCCCTGCTAATACCACTGCACCAGCACCTGCGCCTGAGGGAGCCAAAATGACATGACTTCAGGATACTGAGCAGCAGGTCTGGCCCATGGCAGATGCTCAGGTCTTCAGATGGCCCTGTGTGTGAGGAACACGGCCTCTACCCGTGAGCCACAGCCTGAGTGCGCCTCTCACACCTAGCTCCAGAGTCCCCACTCAAAGCACCTGCTGCCCCTTCCCCAGCAGGCCCTGTAGCAGAGAAGGGGCCAGGAACTGGGATTACCATGTGACACTGGTTGCTGTGCTCTGCAAGGTGGCATCTTAAGTGCTTTACGCCTCAGCCCTGGCTTTGCTTTCTTTAGGTTCCTGGCACTTTCTTTAATTCTGCTCTTGTATGCTTTTTCTATCAATGGAACGAGATGAGTGCACAGCTGTCTCCCAGGTAGCTCGGGCTCCTCTTCAGTCTTGTGGGCAACCTTCTTCCCAAGAGAAAGCTAAAGCTTCCCTTTGTGTGATCCTTAAGCATTTATTAGGTATCTGCCGTGCCCAAACCTTGGCAATGGACCCCACTACAATATAAAACCAACTTCTGTCAGTAAATACTTAAGATGGGGCTTTCTGCATGCAGAGAATGTTGTTGTGAATAAGAAACAAGTCCTTACCCTCTGAAAGTTTACGTTCATTCCAGCAGAATGTGAAGCCATGGTTGTTGCTTGTTGTTGTTAGGTGCCTTTGAGTTTGGTCTGATTCATAGTGACCCTATGTACAACAGATGAAACACTCCCTGACACTGTGCCATGTCCAGCACTATATGAGTGCTTCTCTGCTATTCATGGGGTTTTCAATGGCTGCTGGTTTCAGGACTGGGTTGCCAGGTCCTTCTCCCACTTCTGTGGTGCTGGGGATCAAATCCAGGGCCTAAGAGCCCGGCGCAGTGGCACACCCCTGTAATCCCAATGGCTCGGGAGGCGGAGTCAGGAGGATTGCAAGTTCGAGATGAGAGGCAGTCTTCGTAACTTGTTGTTGTTGTTGTTAGGTGCCGTCAAGTCCGGTATCCGACTCATAGCGACCCTCATAGGGTTTTCAATGGCTGACTGTTTCGGGATTGCCTTGGGAGTGGATTGCCAGGTCCTTCTCCCATTTTTGCAGTGCTGGGAATTGAACTTGGGACCTCAGAGACTGCAGAGCATGCTCTACCAACTGAGCTAAATCCCAGCCCCTGCGTAACTTAGCGAGACCCAAAAAACAGGGCCTAAGAGAGAGCAGAGCAAGGACTGTAACAACCGAGCTAAAGATATAAAAATATGTACATATGAAAAGAGTAAGTTCCTAATCCTTAATGAGTTAGAATCTGGCAGGGAAAATAAAGCATGGTGATTATATTAGTTAGAGTTATCCAGACAGAACCAATAGGTTTTATGTGTTGTGTATTATATGTAATTCTTATGTATATGTGTGTACAGAGAAAGGGAGACTCAGAGAGGGAGACAGAAGTAAACACACAGACCTGCATAGAGAGAAAGAGAGGGGGGTTTCTTACGGGAATGTGGAGGCTGAGAAGCCCCACTGTCTGCAGGCTGCAAGCTGGAGTCCCAGGAAAGCTGGTGGTATAATTCAGTCTGAATATGAAGGTCAAAAAACCAGGAGCTCCAAGGCCTGAGAGGAGAAGATGGATGTCTCAGCTTAAGGAAGAGAAGATTTGCCCTCTCTTCACCTTTTTGCTCTATCCGTGTCCTCAGCAGATTGGACTGTCTACCTACATTGGTGAGGGCAGAACTTCCTTACTCAAATCTACTGCCTCAGATACTGATTATATTAGCAGCCATTGCTGCAGCAGAAAAACCAGTGGAAACTAACTTATGAAGAAGAGATTTATTGGAAGCTCACAGTTAGAAGATCTGTCCACAATGGTAGAGGGACAGGCTTGGTATTGGCAAGAGGCAGAGCCTGTGGCAGACACCTTAGTGAGCAGGAAGCAGAGAGAAAGAGAGAAAGGTGGGTGGTGGGTCTGGGGTAAAAATCCCCAAAGCCCCCACCCCACGTGACAGCCCTTCCACAAGGCTAAGACCTGCCTCCCAAGTTCCATGACCTCCACAAACAGCGCCATCTGGGGACCAAACTTTAAAGCACATGACCTTTGAGGGACACTTTATATTCAAACCATGACACTGCTCTTTTCTAGAAACATCCTCATGGACACACCTAGAAATGTTTTATCAGCTCTCTGTGCATCCCTTAGCCCAGTCAGGTTGAGATGTAAATTAACCATCAGAGTGATCATTCAACGGTATTTTATCTGAAATTCATGACCAGTGTTTCCAGGCAGCCAACCCTCTGCTGCTAAGAGCAATAGTTACTGGTCCCTTTATCTGTGTTGATAGGGATGTGCAGGGGAGAGTGGTTTAGTGGTCTGGGCCTGCGGTCAGACCTCCTAGATATCATGCTGGGCTCTGCCAAGTGCTGGCCTGAGGCTTAAGCAAGACCCTTGGCCTTGTTGGATCTCCTTGCATTACATCCTTTACTTAGTTGTTTTGAGGACAGATAAGTTAATATACAGAGAAACAGTTGGCAACCTATAAATTGCACCAAAATGTAGTTATTATTCTTGAAACAAAAGATCAGTATTTTAAAACATAAAATTTTCCAAGTGTGATGCTAGTTCTCTTTGCATTCCCAAGCCCTACTGAGCTCTTCACACAGTGACACGTACCCTCAAGTGCATCCATGTCAAAATTATTGGGCCAATTTTCCCACCATGACCTTTGACTAGACCTGTCAATTTTAAGTAGAATTTACAAATACTTACATGGGGAGGTGATTTCCAACAGGCTACTGGAATTGAAATTTATAATGAGAAGGTTAACACTTTAGATTAAGTTAGATGGGGTTTGTCACGTGTTGAATGAAAATATCCCACCTCCAAAAGAATGAGTTTATAGACTTGGGCTCAAGTTCTGAAAAGGTGATTCATTCATTTGACAAGCATTTGCTTGGCCCTCAGCTCTGGGAAGGTAAGGTGGTCAATACAGGCAGGGCATGTCTGCTGTGCTCATGGAGCTACAGTCCCTGGAGACTAGAAACATCAAGTTAGCCACTCTAGTAGAGGGAGTAAGTGTCAGGACAAGGTGGTGATATATTAAGAGGAGCACCTCACCGGACTTGGGGGTGGGACTTGTTTGTTGTTGTTAGGTGCTGTGTCCGACTCATAGTGATTGTGGCTGATTGTTTTGGGATTGTTTTCACGAGTGGATTGCCACATCCTTCTCCCAATTTTGTAGTGCTGGGGATAGAACCCAGGTCCTCAGAGGGTGCAGAGCAGGGGCTCTACCAATTGAGCTAAACCGCAGCCCCAAGGGGTGGGAGTAGGAGTTGATAAATGTCTCAGGAAAGAAGTGTTACTCAGGCTGGTAGCTGCACAGTGAGTTGGCCTCACCTCTGAAGAGGTGGTGTGGGAGAGTGGACGGGAGAGCTTCTGGGCAGAGGGAACAACATATGCAAAGGTGCTGAAGAAAGAGAGCAGGCAGAAGCTAGAGGAAGTCTGGGACCTAGAGGGTGGTGGGCAGAGGCAGTGTGACTAGAGCTGAGGCTGTTAGCTCAGCAGCATCAGGTCACAAAGGATCCCATGTGCTGTGAAAAGCAGGTTGGATTTCCTCCTCAGGAAAGGTGACACTGTGTCCCAGTTTGCCAGAGACAGCCATGGTTTATGCCTCTTGCTTCAGTGTAATGATTAATAGCACCACCTCCTTTCGCTCTTCAAAGCCTCCTGGGCTGGATGATAAATTATATGGTCCCCCATCCCTAGGGCTGCGGGAAGGCAGTGGAGTGAGGCAGTGGCTGGGAAGTGTGGGGAGAGAACTTTGGCCTTTCTCTGGGATGTTGGTGAGTGTGCACAGACTGCCTGGTCTCAAGACATGAATGGGATTTCTGCCTTTAAGATAACTCTACCTTGTCAGGTGTGGTGGCTACGCCTGCCATCCCAGCAACTCAGAAGATGGAGACAGGAGGACTGCAGGTTCGAGGCCAGAGGCAGCCTTGGTAATTTAGCAAGATAAAAAATGTAAAAATGGGCCGGGGGTGCAGCCCAGTGGCAGAACACTTGCAAAGTATGTGTGAAGCCCTGGGTTCAAACCCCTAGCACCGCAAATAAACAAACAACAACAACAAAAACCAGATAACTGTGCCTTAAAAATTGGAACAAATGATGGAGTTCTTTGCCTCACAGATTGTGATCACCAGCCTTCCTGCCAATCATCCAAAGTAGGAAGATGGAATATTTTGGATGGAACTCTAAAATTCTAGGGTCAGTTATGAAGTACTGAGATCCAGGAGAAGCCAGAAGTTCAGGACTTCCTTCCAGAGAAGAAGCAGGAAGCAGGGGAGATCTTTCTTCTGCCCGGGTTATGTAAGGATGGGCTAAAATCACCTAACCTAGTTAGGGGATCTCCAACCCCTATCCTGACACCAGCTCTTACAGGGAAAGGGGCTGGCACTCTGGGGACACTCAGGCCTGGTCTGCCTCCCCACCTCAGTTGCCCTGGGAACCCAGAGCTTCCTGGGAGCCCTGCTCTCCAAACCCTGCCCCTAGCAGAGAAGGCCTGTTATCAAAGTTAATGAGGGTTACTCATGTTTAAGTGCTGTTTCCAGCCTGGAGTTGACATTTCTGCTGGGGTTCTGACTCTCCCACAGTAATTAACTAATTAACTATCAAGAGACGGATGATGCAATTATGACACAGAGAGCTGGGCTCCTTGTCCTCCCACCCAAGGAACTCTAAGCTCTCAGAATCAAGAAAGTCCAGCCTGAGTTAAGTAGGATTTCCTGGGGCCCAGGATGGACTCTCAGCTGGGTTTACAGCATATGCCCCAGCCCCTTCCTGGGCCCCAGAGGCCAGGTTGGACTCTAGAGAAGCAACTTAGTGACTGACCACTGCATATCTTTACAGTGTGCCCAGCGGTATGGCCTGGGGTGAATCACTGAGGCTCCCTGAACCCATTTCCTCACCAGTAAACAGATCTCACAAAAGCTGTCATGCCAGTGACTACAGAGGGCTCTGTGAGGCTCTGCAATGCTTCCTTACACAGAGGCACAAAAGAGAGGCCCAGGGCATTAAGGAACTTGCCTGGGCACCTGAGTTGGGCCAGGCTTGCATTCCACAGCTGGCCTAAGAGGCACCTTGGGCTTGAGACCCAGCGAGTCCCCACTCCCTCTTCCCTGCCCTCCAAAGGTGGAGGCCCAAAGAGCTCTAGGGGGCAGAAAGCTGGACTCTGGGAAGCTGCAGAAGGCACGACAGGGGGCGCTCCACCTAGGAGTCCCTGGGGCATTCCTCCTTGGCTAGAGCCTGAGCAGCCACAGGGTGCCAGCCAGTCCCCAGCTTTGTTTAATCAGATGCTTTACCCACTGCCTCCCATATCCCTGAGATCCCTGGCAGGGATGTTGTGTAAAAGCTCTTCTGTACCGGACTCTTGATGCTCCATCTTGGAAGCTAGAGGCAGAATAGTTATGGAAGCAGCCTTTGTCAGAACGGGACGGGCCTCATTGTCGTCTGTTTGGCAATGTGTTCCCAACTCTGCTGTGAGGGTCTCCAACAGTGTGTTCCTGAGTCCCCAAAGCACTTAGGTCACGATCTTGATTGCACAGCTACTTGATCAAGCTCATATTATCAATTATGATTGTTTGCGTGACTCCGCATTTCTTTCCAGATCCTGTCAGTGTGATTTCTAAACACGTTAGCATCACTGTGATGGTATGCAAGTGCTATTTGATTCTCAAAATGTTTTATTTGACATTATTTTATCTATTGCACACTTCGATGCATAACCTGCATACTTACCGTTGTTAATAGCTATGCCAGATTCCAGGGTCCCGATGTCCTGTGCTTTGTTTAAGCATTCCCTGATTGTTGGGCAGTTGGGTTGCCTCCAATGTTTGAACACTATAAATACTGCTGCAGGGCCACCTGGTTTTTCTCCCCTTCACCTGGACCCAAGGGGGAGGCGTGCGCTGAGAGGGGACCTCTTCTCGCCTGCATCCCCAGAAAGGCCTGTTCTTCACTTGGCTTCCATGGGCTGGGGATGACAGAGGCCAATGCCTCCTGCTTCTGTCACAGATAGGTCACTGCCTCAGTTTGTCATTGGGAGGCTTCTTATCTGGCCATTGGTGCCCTGACAATGAGAGAGGACACTGAGCCTGCCAAAGCGTTTGGGTCCTGTCTTGGCAGGGCTCCCAACAGCAGCCTATTTGGTCTCAAGTTGGAACATCTCATCAGACAGGCCCTGAGGGTGGCTTGTGTTCCTCGCAGGTCATTTCAAGGTTATACTGGGAATCACAGAACATCTGAGCTGAAAGGTAATCTTTCAGTTTAACCAACCCAACCTTATGGGAGAAGGCAATACACTCCGGAAGCAATCCTGAAACAATCAGCCATTAAAAACCCTATGAGGGTCACTATGAGTCAGACAGGACTCAAGGGCACCTAACAACAACAGCAACAACAACCCAACCTTTCTGCTTTAGGCATGAGGAAATGGAGGTCCAGAGAAGGGAAGTAGCTTTCCCAAGGTCACTCAGCTGGTGACAGAGCTGGGTCAGGGGCCAGGAGGATGTCGGGTAAACAGGTTAGGCTTTAGTAGCCTCTACTTTCCCCAAGGGCCTGCAGCCATAGCCCTGTGGCATCTGATCCCCTCAGATCTCGGAAGCTAAGCAGGGTGGGGCCTGGTTAGTACTTGGATGGGAGACTACCTGGGAACACCAGGTGTTGTAGGCTTGGGAGACGGATCGGCAACCCACTCCCAAAAATCAATCTGCCATTGAAAACCCTATGAACAGCAGAGAAGCACTGACAATAGTGTTTCGCCTGTTGTATGTAGGGTCACTATGAGTTGGATACCAACTTGATGGCACCTAACAACAACAACAACACTTTCCCCAAGGTGGCTGGGTTTTAGTTCAGTTGATAGAGTGTTTGCTTTGCATACTCTGAGTCCCTGGGTTTGATCCCCAGCACCACAAAAATGGGAGATGGACCTGGCAGCCCACTCCTGAAACAATCCTGAAACAATCAGCCACTAAAAACCCTATATAGGGTCACTATGAGTTGGACCTGACTCAACAACATCTATGACTCAACAACATCTAACAACAACAACAACAACAACAATTTCCTCAATGAAACATGTTAACCAATCAGAATCAAAATCAGAGAAGGATTCTTTGCAGTTATAGGCTGGTAGATTCTAAAATTTATATGGGAAGGTAAAGCCAAAGAAATTTTGAAACAGTATTGGAGACTCACAGACCTGACATATCTGAAGCTACACTAATCAAGACAGTGTAGTACTGACAAAAGGATGAGTAGAAAGAAGAGTTAAGAAATAGGCCACACAAATAAGACCAATTAATTTTCAACAAAGATACAATGGCAATTCTGTGGACAAAGGACAATCTTTTCAATAAACAGTGAGACAACAACTAGACATCTTATACAAAAACAATAAGCCTTAACCTATACCTCCCACCTTATTCAAAAGTGACTTTAAAATAGACATAGATCTAAATGTGAAATGTACAACTATAAACTCTTAGAAGAAAACAGGAGAAAATCTTTGAGGTCTCAAGGTAGGCAAAGAGTTCTTAGATATGGCAATCAAAGTGTTATCCATAAAAGAAAAGAAAAGAAATTGGATTTCATCCAAATTAAATACTTTCATTCTTGTGAAAGCTGTCCTAAAGAGAATGGGAAGAAAATCCACAGGTTGGGGAAATTATTTGCAGATCACATACCAGACAATAGACTTATATGCAGAATTAAAAAAAAAAAAGAATTCTCAAAACTCAGTAAGAACAGACACAACCACATTTTTTACTAGAAAAAAGATCTGCACATATGCTTCACAAAAATAAAGTTATAGGGACAGATAGCAAACAAGTATGTGAAAAGATGCTCAACATTATTAGTCATTAAAGAAATGAAGATTAAAACCAGAATGAGAAACCACCACATTCTATTATGATGGCTAAAACTACTGAATTTATGAAATGCTGGCAAGGATATGAAGCAACTGGAACTCTCATGTATTAATGGTGGGAATGCAAAATGATACAGCCACTAGGGAAAAATTGTTCAGATATTTCTTATAAAGTTAAACAGATATTTACCATATAACACAGCAATCCCACTTGTAGATATCTATACTGAAGAAATATAAGCCCACATTTGCACAAAAACCTGTACACCAATGTATATAGCAATATTAATCATAATTGGAAAAATCTGGAAGCAAGCCAAATGTCCCTTGTTGGATAAATAGATGAAAGGACTGTAGTACATCCATATGATGGGATACTACTTTGCAATAAAGAGAAACCACTATCCATATGCACAATTTGAATGAATCACGAATGCATGATTCTAAGTGAAACAAGCCCTAGGTTATATGTTGTATAATTCTATTTATATTGCATTCTGGAAAAGGCAAAGTTATAGGTACAAAAAATAGACCAGTTGTTTCCTGGGGTTGGGATGAAGGAAGGGTCTGGATGTTAAGGAGCAACATAACGAAATTCTTTCTGCTGTTGAAATTGTTCTTTGTCTTGTTAGTGATGGTGATTACAAGAATCTGTGCATATATTAAAACTCAAAGGATTATACATCCAAAAGAGTGATTTCTATTGTACATAAATTAAAGACACAAGAAGCTGAAAAGGTACTTGTGTATCATTAACCTATGTGAATCTCCTAAGTACCCATTAGTGAATCCATTGGTCACTTTGAAGAAGGAATAGATTTCTCATTTGGTTACTAATTTAAGAAATATTTGTGGTCCAAGCTGGGAGTGGTGGTGGCACACGACTGTAATCCCAGCTGCTTGGGAGGCAGAGCCAGGAGGATCACAAGTTCGAGACCAGAGGAAGTCTGCGTTACTTAGCGAGACCCTGTCTCAGAAAGTAAAGAAAAAAAAAAAAAAGGGCTGGGGGTGCAGCTCAGTGGTCCAGCACTTGCAAAGCATGCAAGCGCGAGGCCCTGGGATCAACCCCCAGTACCACCAAAAAAAAAAAAAAAAAAAAAAAAAAATTTGTGGTCCTTTACCACAAACACTGATCTAGATATAGGCAGAAAGCAAAGTCTTGACTTAAGAGAGTCCCCTTCCAGTCTTAATTCTGAAGACTAAGTTGTCTCTCCGCCTGTGAGCTTGTAACTTTCTATTTTAACCCTCTCTGTCCCCCAGGGAGAGCCACCTCCTGTTTCCACCTCCCAGACACCCTAGAAAGGGGTTGCAGTCTCTGCGGATGCCCAACCGTGGGCCTTGCAGTGCTGTGCCAAGCAGCAGGGGCCTTGCCACAGCAGCATTTCCACATACCTGGTTATCAGTCTGCCCAAATGCTGCCCAAATGCAGAGGCAGCATTTGGCCTGGCCTCTCTGACAGACAAATAGGACCTTCTCGCTATGGCTCAATGTCTCTTACTGGGTTTCAGGCCACTTCTGCTGCGAGTTCCCCTTTTTCTCTAGTGATGAGCACCAACCCAACTGTGGGCAGGAACAGAGTAGAGAGGACTAATGTATGTACCAGATAGGTGAATGCTCAAGAGGAATGAGTGGATAAGTAGCAAAAATTGATGTGAAACATCATCCTAGTCACTGTACATATGTAATTCTTTGAATCCTCCCAACAATCTTATAAAACAGGTGTTTTGCCCCTGTACACAGATGACATAATTGAGTCCTGAGTGGAGTTATTTAGGCAATTATTATAGCTACGAATAGCTGGGGTTTAGCTCAGTTGGTAAAGTGCCGCGCTGTACTCTCTGAGGCCCTCGGTCTGATCCCCAGCACTGCAAAATGGGAGAAGGACCTGGCAATCCACTCCCAAAGCAATCAGCCATTGAAAATCCTATAAGGGTTGCTATGAGTCAAACCCAGCTTGACAGCACCTAACAACAACAACAGCTAGGAAAGGATTGCTTCAGGCTTCTAGGTCAAGTTTTTGGGGCTCCATGGCCTGTCCCTTTCCTAATCTCACCCTTCCACCTGGCTGTGTGAGCCACATGCCTAGTTTCATAGGTAGGTAGGCAAAGTCCCCCAACCTCCAGCAGTACTTTGGCCTTACCCGGGAGCACAGAGGAAGGGTATGCAGAGCAGTAGAGCCCCGTCCTGTGCCTGGGTTCCAACATTCCTGGCCTCAGGCACAGAGTTCATTGCCTCCCTGCCTTGGTTTCCAGGGTGATAAACAATGACCCAAGTACTTGCTAACAATGGCAAGATGAGCCTGATAAAGCCCATTCTGAGTTGGCCCTTGGGCCACAAATAGACCCCCCTTAGCACACATTTTGGAGGCCCTGACCGTGCAGGCCAACCCAGCTTTGACTCTGGGTCCAGGGAGATCATGAGAGTTGTCAGGTCAGGTTTTCTTAAGGAAACTGCGGCTGGAAAGTCCCATGGAGGCAGAGGCAGAGAATGGTCAGCAAAAGAGAAGGGTCTGGGTACAAAGACTTCTCTGGGTCCTACATGGTGGGCTGAGGGGCTTGCCAGGGGGTGGTGCTCCTGTCTTTTTCCAGTGTATGAAGACTATCACATTAGACTCATGACGTGGCCGCCTCCTCTGAGCCCAGAGGAAACATACCTTTCTTCTTGGGCAAAGAGCTCCTTTCTAGAAGACAGAGAGAAGTTTGGGATGAAGACAGTCTTGGGGCAAGTCTCAGGCACTAATCTCCTAAGGGAGACAGGGAATAAGGGAAAGTCAATGTAAGGGGCAGAGAAAGTGGCACTAAGCATTGACCTTGAAGAGCAATGGAGCCTGGTGACTAGAAGAAGTCTGAGGCTAGTAGGGAAAGTGAAGTCTGGAAGGGGACCTGGGGATTCTGAGAGGGTCTGGGACTCAGGGACAATTTTCCATAACTGGATGGGACTGACCCAAAAAGGCAAGCTCAAGGTACTAAGGGGCTGGGCAGCTCATCCGATGATGTGAAACAAGGGGACACCAGACTGGGGTCTCCATGTCAGGAGGTGGATGTGAGGCCAGGGCTCTGTCATGGGACCTCAGGGAGCATCTCTGGTGCTTTAGAGAAGATCACACAGCAGCTCCAAAATAGCTGCCTTGGGTCTGATCCCTTGAGTCAGCATGTTGAGGACTAGAGCCAGAACTGGTCTCTCAGCCTGTAGCAGCAGTACTGGGACTGCCAGTTGGGGTCCAGGGGCTCTGCCTGGGATCCTGGTAAGGGAGGGATGAGGGAGCTGGGGTTTGTGACATAGTCAGCTGGGAGAATGCCATTCATGGAGGCAGTGGGGAGCTTGATTTGCAGTCAGACATCACTA
Organism: Pedetes capensis; assembly: GCA_007922755.1. Taxonomy (NCBI): domain Eukaryota; kingdom Metazoa; phylum Chordata; class Mammalia; order Rodentia; family Pedetidae; genus Pedetes; species Pedetes capensis. The sequence continues at coordinate 93,955 of VMDO01000520.1, read as the reverse complement.
GCTGTGTGGCCGGTGCATGGGATACTTCCCCTGGAGGAGGGTGGAGAAAATCAGACTTAAATGCCAATATTTCACAAAGTGCCTAACACCTAGGAAGAAAAAGGATCTAATGTGTTTGGATATCATCTTCTAAGGAGGTAGAGTAGTGTCAACCAGGGGTTTTCAGACTTGACCTAGTGTCCCTGGGGGGCTCATCAAGCTGGTTTGCTGCTGCCCATCCCTGGAGGAAATCTTGGTCAGTAGTTCTAGGCTGGGCTGGGTTTCTAACAACTTCCTAGGTGCTACTGCTGCTGGATAGGACATTACCCTTTGAGATGTTCTGGTAAAACATGAAGGTGTGGGCTTTTGAGCCAGAGCTTTTAGAAAGGAGAAGATTCTGGTTCCACTATTTTCTAGCCCTGGGTAGGACCTTGAGCGATTTACTTCATTGCATCTCAGTCTCTTCACCTCTAAAATAAAGATACTTGTACTTAAGGGTTATTTGGAAGTGCAGTAAAGATTAAACAAGTTAACAAATGTGTAAAGGACTTACATGAGTACCTGACAAAATGTAAACACTCCAGATGTTAGGTTTTAGTATGTGGTAGGCTCTTAAAATATATCATCTTGGTTGTCACGGACCATTCAAGGTTAACATTATCATTACTCTGCAAAGAAGCAAAAGCAACCTCAGAAAGATGAGGTGGACCATGAAATCAGGACCTGAGCCCAGGGCTTCTGGCTCCGTAGTTACAAATCAAGTCTCACTGCTCCCTTCCTGTCCCCGTGGCTTTAAATTGTAAGCCCTGAGAGTGGGTGAGCCTTTAAGGCTGAGTGAAGACTTGGGTTGCTGACAATGGGCAGGGCTAGGTCCTGCTCAGAGAATACAAAAGGAAAAGAGGAGGTTGGGGGAGGATGTTTACGTGGGAACCCAGCACAGGAGGTGCTCAGGATGCATAGGGTGGGCATTTTTGTGCTTCAGAGGACAGATATGCACAGTGACTCAATGTTTTGCCCACACATTCCCTCTTTTCTCTTGGCTGTCTTAGCTGATTGAAGTCATCACAGGATGATGTGGCAGGTGCAAACTGATCCTCCACTGATGGTTTATCCAGCCCTGGAGGACACCTCTCCGCCTGCCTAATATGGACAGAAAATCCTACCACTGGCCTACCGCACCAGAAAACACTCCAACCTATGGCTGATGAATCAGAGCAGCCCACTCGCCACCCTGACTTCAATGTTCCAGCAGGAAGGATTCATAGCGGCAAGCCCCTCTGGTGGGGAGTCTTTATATCCCCTGTTCTAACTGCAATCAACTGTCCTGTATTATGGACAAGGATGGCAGCAGTGTGCTGGGTCGTTTCGACTCTTAACAGCTGCTAGAGAGAAAACACTGATCTATATTTGGCAATTGATGGGTTTATAAATTGATGACTACCATCATGTACTTGCAGCCTCACGCCCAGACTCTTATGTCCTTGGTCTAGAAAATGTATCTCCCTAGTGCCCCTCACACTCCCTGGATTCGCCATGTCCAAACCTCCTCTCAATATCATCTCCCCTCAGAATTGGCCCTTTCTTCTTTCCTCATTGTCTCGGTGGTAACATACATATAGCACCCATGCCAGTGCCTCAGACAGGACCCAACATGTACTTTTAAATTTTAATTGATTTTATTTTTTAAAAGAAAGTTTAGAGAAAATTGAGTAGCAAATACAATTAGTTCTCATATGCCCCTTCCTCACTAGATCCCCATATTACTGACATCTCCCATTAGCATGGTACATTGGTGTTTATTATACTTGACGAACCAAATTCATAGTTATTATTAACTAAAGTTGAAATTAACATTAACACTTATTCTTTGTGTTGTGCACACTATGGGTTTTTAGAAATGGATTCTGTATGATATATTTGTGCATTCATGATACCAAAATGCACATTTTAATGCAAAATTCATTCCTAAGGTAAATAGTGGCTTGAAAGTGGGGTCCACACAGTGTCTCTCCAGAAGAAGAGCATCAGGACATTCTTGGTGGCACCTTGCTATTCTTGCTCCCCTGCCCCAGGAGTAACCACAACTCCTTGCTGGTTTCCAGTTGGTCCTGGCCCTGACCTGCCTCTATCAGAAGGGAGCTACCTGTGGTTTGCAAATTAATCCTTATCTTAAATGCTAAGCTGCGGGATCACTTCCACACAGCTTTGGGATGATCTGGTGATCTTTGGTGTAGAATACCTACCTAGATAAACTTATTGTTAGGTGGATCCCACTCATAGCGACCTTCATAGGGCTTTCAATGGCTGATTGTTCCTTCTCTTGTTTTTTGTGATGCTGGAGATGGAACCTGGGTCCTCTGGCAGTGCGCCACTTTATCCTAGATAAACTTGTTATTAGATACCGTCAAGTCCTGTCTGACTCATAGCCACCCTCATAGGGTTTTCAGGGGCTGACTGTTCAGGACTGCTTCGGGAGTGGATTACCACATCCTTCTCCCATTTTTGTGGTGCTGGGAATCGAACTCCAGACCTCAGAGACTGCAGAGCAGTGCAGTTGGTAGCTCAGTTACCAGCTGAGCTAAATCCCAGCTAGATAAACTAAGTCCATTTTCTTGACCACAATGCCTGTAATTCATTCTCAGGCTTTGGCCCTTGTCAGTTTTATCCACTTATGGACTTAGTTTCTATAGCAAGGTTTCCACTACCAGCCCTGGATGATTACAAAAAGTGGGGTGGCAGTGACTTGGGACATCTGGGGTCCTTAAAAAAAAAAAGCCTTCATTCTGACTTCCATCTAATCATGTTGTCCTCCCTTGCTGGTTTGGTGGAAGGAGAAAGTGCTCCCCCCCCTTTCCTCCTCCCGTTGTTGTTGTTGTTGTTGTTAGGTGCCGTTGAGTTGCTATCCAGCTCATAGAGACCCTCATAGGGTTTTCAATGGCTGTTTTGGGATTGCCTTGGGAGTGGATTGCCAGGCCCTTCTCCCATTTTTGTGGTGCTGGGACTTGAACTCGGGACTTCAGAGACTGCAGCGTAGCGCTCTACCAACTGAGCTAAATCCCAGCCCTTCCTCCTCCCATAAGGCCCCAGAATTGTCTCTGTACAGAGAGTGGGACAGGGTGAAAGCAGCAGAGGCAGAAGGAAGAGGAAGACTACAAGAAAGTGGGGGAATTAAACCATATTCCTACCATTCACATGTACACAACCAAAGATTCTGTTACCCTTGGAATTCTTAAATACTGAAACAGTTAACTTTAGCAGGAACAATGGAATAATCTGGAATGCCTCCACTTGTTACAGGGTAATTCATCCAGGGAAAAGGAATGCATTGTTCAAATATCTTAGCCTTCTTTTTCCTTTTAATTTGAGTGATGTGGGCTATTAAAATGTTTCCTCCCCCCAAAAAAAAGCCTTTAAAAAATTCTAAGGAAGGTAGTCATTTCAATTATGTTGATTGTAACTAAATTTAGGTGCATTTTGTGTGCTGAAGGATATGACGCAGGGGCAGGTCACCTACATGATGATCCATCTCCAGAAAAATGCACTTCGATCAAGCATGTCTATTTTTCACACATGGTTGGGGGCGACACTTGGATGCTCTGCAGCCCAAGTGATAGCCACGAGGACCAGAAAGTTTGAGCACAGCTGAGTGCCCTTAAGCCAATCCCAGCGCAGATTCTCAGGTTTCTCAGCTGTGAAGTGTGGACCTTAGACTGGAAGATCAATCGAGACCTTGTTTCCTGGCTTTCACGTTCTGGGCTTCCGTGTGTACAAAGAGACTGAATTTCATAAATAATAAAATTATTACGCTGTGTCTGCTGCTTTCTGACCCAACCTTTGGCATAGAAATCTCAGCAACACCCCTCCCTTATTTCTTCTCTGGCTTTAGCCTCTCCATGACATTGACCTCTCTGGGGAAGGCCGTTCCTCCCAAAGAGCTCAAATTCCTCTTAACAACCTTCCATGAATATTGTAGAAAAATTTTTCATGTTTCAGTGGAAAACTAGACACCATCGGTCATACAGCCTTCCAGGTTATCAGGTTCTACTGTTTATTATCTTGGAGCCAGTTTGCAATGCTCCTAAAACTGTAAGTAATAGATATGGAAATTCCGTCTTGTGATAGTGATGTAATTGACCTCTTGCTCTTTTGGGAAAAAAAAAAAAAAAAAAAAAAAACCAAAACAGTTTCGCCTCGATTTGCAAGGCATCTCAACATTCCTTCACTCAAGCAAAATATTTGTGTGTGGTTTTTTTTTTTGTTTTTGTTTTTGTTTTACTTTTCCTTTGAACATCTGCCTGTTTTCATGGTTATCAAGAGTAAATCGATTCTGTAACATGGGTAATTTTATATTTGCCTGGGAATCATGTGATGTTACCTTTTTCTGAAAAATGTCTTGAGTAACATGTTGTCTCTTCTGAAGCTTTTAGGAGGCTGTTTCTATTTCCAGCCCATCACTTGAATTGTGTTAAATGTCATCCATCTCTGATCCATACCAGGTACCCCTCACACCCCCTCTCTACCTCATTCACTTATGGCTTCTCCTAGATTCCTCTGCTCTTTTACCCCAGACTTGGGCAAAATCAGGCTTGAACACATCTGGGCTCTGCTGGAAACCAAATGTTTTGAGGTTTGTTGTGTTGGAAATTTCAGCTCCATTGCTTAAGAAATACAGCCCGGGCATGTTTTGGTATTTAGGATCATTTAAGGGCTGCCTAGTTGGTGCCAGGAGACAGAGACCATAGTTAGCATTTTCCTAGCTTTGGAAGGCCGACTTGGGGCCTGCATCTTTTCAGATGATTGGTATGACATTAATTATGTGGATAATTTAGCCCTTTGCTTCAGATCTTTTCGTTTTAAAATAGAGGGGGGTTAATATTTGAGGCGGATCTCTGTTACCTTCAGTTAACGTTTTTGTTTTTCATGGCTTTCGTGAAGAACTACAATGAACTCAGAGTGTGACTTTGCCAATATATTTAGCCTTGCTTATTTGGGTGTGCATGTATGTGTGAAACACATACAGAAAATAGAGGAAATGAGAGAAGGCCTCACCAATTTGGAAAGTATGATACTTACATTCATGATTCCCTTTTATTCAGCTGCCAAACATTTCTTTTCCCAGGGCAAACAATTGACCCTGAAGGCAGCCCAGATTCATGGCTTTCCTGGGCCCCTGGCAGGCTAGGAGCCATTTTGTTTTCATTTGGACAAGCTAATTAGAGATAGTTAGTCTACTCTTAGTGAAATTCATAGCCAGGAGAGGTAGGAGAGAGAGGAAGTGCATGAGTCTCACTTGCTGAACTTTCTATTTTGCTTTTTTGTTTTTATAATTTAACTGTTTCTTTATGGTGATGTGGGCCAAGTGCATTTTTAATCCCAAAGGTCCTGGTTCCAGCTGAATACTTGATGACACCCTTGGATCTCCTGACAGAAAACGTGTTGCTGCATGAGAGAAAGGCAGAAATTAAATGGTGAATAGCTTGTGAAGGAAGATTTTCTTCTGAGAAAGGGAATGGAAGGCAGCTCAGAGATTGAGAGTAAACAGATTCTGTGGGCCTTGAGGAAGTTTCTCTGGAGAGCTCAGCAAGAACCGTTTCAATGTTTTACGAATGAAATCTTCATTAACATTTTTTCATTAGAGAAAGGCAGATTTGATCCTAGACTAATATAATTGTAGCACTAGAGCTGTTAATGTAATTTTAAGGCATCACGTCTGAGGTACCAGATGGCACAGGTAGACAATTTTCCTTTGAACAGGACAAAATCTGTGATGTTATTGTTGTTGTTGTTAGGTGCCATGCAGTCATGTCTGACTCATAGCGACCCTCATAGGGTTTTCAACGATAGATTGTTTCGAGATTGCCTTGGGAGTGGGTTGCCATGTCCTTCTCCCATCCGTGATGTCATAGGGAGGAGAAAACATGAATCCTCAGAGCCTTAAAATTGGACACTGTCAAAGGACAAAATTGCAATAATTTAGTTTAAAGGTCTTTAATCGGTTTTATTTTCAATTCTAGAATCAGGCAGCCTTCCATGCCATAAAACAGAATGAACATTCAGATAAACTGAACAAAAGAGGTTGGTTTTATAGACAGAGCAAGGCTGAAAAGAGCAGAAACAAAGAACAAAAAGCATGTTGGCCATGTCAAATTTACTCTCCTTGCAAGGCAGGAACAGAGAGACAATAATAGAAAAATAAGCAATCGGTTAATAACAGCAGATTCCTGCAGGTTACCTTTTTCTTTATGAGGCAGTGGGAACTTCATTATGCCAGTTGAAACTGGCCTGTTTGGGAAATCTGGCTAGTTCTCCCACTCTTGATTTCTCAGAAGGTCAGATAACAGCTAGTTTTGGTTTGGTGACACGGAACTTTTGCATGGGTGACTCTATTTTGTTTTTCGGTTTGGTCTGTTAGGGCCAGTGCAGGAGCTTAGTCCAAAACATTGGCCTCCTGTAATATTTATTTAACAACACTGATAGTCTTTGGAGCCAGGAGAAGCAGCAGCCCAGTAGATGTCCAAAGGGGAAGTCTGAGGTTGTATGGTCCTGGCTATGCCTCTTCCTGCAGTCAGATCCCTAGTACTGACAGAGAGATTCCAGAACTAGTGGTTGGAAACTCCTGGCCTCTGGCAACCCTGCTATGGTTTTACAGGGGGTCCCATTTCCTCAGAACCCTTCAGAGCCCAAGTGGGAAACCTCAGATCCTTTCACATTCACTCTTTGCCCTCTTGTTCTGCCCATACCAAGACCATTGACTTCAACCTGGATATTCTAGACTCTTCCTCTGGCTTCTGCCTGAGCTCGGAGCTTCTTCTCTCCTTTGTCTGGATCAACAGTGAGCTCTGCCTTGAGTCTCTCTCTACCTTCCCCATCTCTTCCACCCAACTGCTTCATGTTGCCAGAGCCTTCCTTCCTTTTCTCTTTTCTTTTCTTCTTCTCTTCTGTTCTCTTCTTTTCTTTTCTTCTTTTCTTTTTCCGGTACTGCAGGATTGAACCCAGGGCCTCACACTTGCTTTGCAAGTGTTCTACCACTGAGTTGCAACTCAGTCCATTTTTCACCTTTACTTTGAGATGAGGTCTCACTAAATTATGCAGGCTGCCTCTGGCCTCCAACTTGTGATCCTCCTGCCTCTGCCTCCTGAGTTGTTAGGATTATGGGCATGTGCCACTGCGCTTGCTCAGAGTGACTTTCATAAACGCAAAATCCTATCAGGTCCCTTTTTGGCCTAGTAAACATTGCTGACACCTCCCTGCCTATACCAGTAATGGTAAAAACTGGCCTTAGATTAAGGGTTGCTAAGGCCCCTGCCTAAAAATCTTGAAAGCAAGTTTTTAAAGGTCAAACTATTTCTAGCTAGCTTAACTGAGTCCCAGAATAAAACTCAAAAGTACCTAAAGAAAAAACTCCAACATTAAACAATGTGATAGTCACATTACTTCATATCCAATTTTTTAAAAAAGTGATCAGGCATCAAAGAGTGAGGAAAATAAATCCACACTGAGAAAAAATTTCTATCAGTATAAACAGACACAGATATAATACAATAGAAATAATAACTTTTTAAAAATATACAAATATACTCTTTATTCAATAAGAGAGGAAAACATGAGTTTTGTAAGGATAAACATGATATATATGTATGTATGTATAAAAAAGAAGACTCAAACTTCTAGAAATAAAAAAAACCTCTACAGATACAATATCTCATATGAAAAACTACACTAGAAGGGAATTAGACGAGGTTAGACAGTGTAGCCTGAAGAATGAAAGTACACAGAGCTTCAGTGAGCTGTAGGACAACTTCAAACAACTTAATACATAAATAATTGCATTCTCAAGAGGAAAGTAGGAAAATAAAGAGGGAAAGTAATAGCTGAATATTTTTCCTTACTTGATGAAAAGGATCCAAGAAGCTCAATGGACCTCAGACACACAAAGTGTAAAGGAAACTTTGCCAACATACATAATCGTTGTTGTTGTTGTTAGGTGCCGTCGAGATGGTATCCGATGACTCATAGTGACCCTCTGTACAACAGGGGAAACACTATTGTCAGTGCTTCTCTGCTGTGCATAGGGTTTTCAATGGCAGATTGATTTTGGGGGGGGGGGTTGCCAGGTCCTTCTCCCAAGCCTACAGCTTCTGGTGTTCCCAGGCAGTCTCCCATCCAGGTACTAACCAGGCCCGACCCTGCTTAGCTTCCGAGATCTGACGGGATCGGATGCCACAGGGCTATGGCTGCAGGCATATGCATAATCAGGTTGCTTAAAAAACAACAACGAAGAGGAAAATTTTGCCACACCCTACCTTCAAGTGACAGTATGCTTATTGACATATAAGGACCTTAAAGTGTGCTCCTATGACAATTCCTGGCCTTGGTGTGCTCTTGTGAACGTTTTATTTGTGCACATAGCATAAACCTCACAATACATTTTCTTTTGCTTTAAACAATAAATTATAACTTAAAGAGATTTTTAAAAGAAATTTTAATATTTTGATATTTACTATTTTCAATCTCTTCATTTATTTATGTTTATCAACACTTGCATGTGATTTCATTTTCCTTCTTCCCAAAGATCCTTTACTTTCTTGTGAGAGTGGTGGCCAATTTTTTCAGCTTTTCTATGCCTGGAAAAAAAAATCTTTATTTCACTTTCATTTTTGCAAGATTTTGTTTTTGCTAGGTATATAAGTCTGTATTCAGTGTTTTCTTCAGTTCATTAAAAAAATTGATTGGCTTGCTTTGCATTGCATTTTCTCCAACAATAAGTCTGCTGTCATTTTCTTTGCTCGTTATGTCCTTTCCACAACTGCTTATAAGAAAAGGATATATACTAGAAATCTGAAAGCAAACATCCAAAACAAACAGGTAAATTTAACTACTAAGTCAATAAGAGGGATAAAATAGAATTGTAAAAAGTTAACTAACCCCAAAAAGATGAAAATAAAAACAAAAAGTAACAAAAACAGATGCAACAAGAGGCAAACAAAGAACAAGATGGTAACCTTAATACTAATTATATCAACAACCACATTAAATGTAAAATGTATAAATGCCTTATTTAAAAGGCAGTGATCAAGCTGAGTGTGGTGGCGCATGCCTGTAATTCCTATACTTGGGAGGTGGGAGGATTGATGCTGAGTTTCAGGCCAGCATGGACTACACAGAGAGACCTCTCAAAAAGACAAAACAAAAACAGAAGACAGAGATTGCCAGCCTGGATTAAAGAAAAAAAAAAAAAAAAAGCAGCGACTTCTCTATTCTGTTCTTTAGAAACCAAATTGAAATATGAAGGCACAACTAGATTAAGTAAAAATAAATAAATAAATAAATACATACATACCTATGGGAAAGGATATGTCATGGTTGCACTGATCAGAAAGGCTTCTCCTCCAACAATGGGGACCAGGGAATAGGCAGGTGGTTGGTTGGAAGGGGGAGGAACAGAGACAGATATCAGAAGTGTCCCTCCCACATCTTCTTGTGCTATGAGGGCTGAGTCTCTTTCCTCTATGAACTGCTGTGGAATGGAGCCTAAGCAATCCCCAGTAATCACTGTGACCAAACCTGGGAGGGCAAACAATAGGGAAAGTGAAGAAGTGATCTCCAGGTGAAAGATTGGTATTGTGTTCAGGTCCGGGGCAGGACAAGCTGCTAGGAAAGTGCCCTGGGGAGATCTGTGGGTTGAATGACAAGGAAAGGGGCCAGGTCAGCAAGGCTCCCAAGCCAGGAGGACAGATATGGGAGCTGAGTGCAGGGCAGGGCCGGGCCCCCTTGAGTGACTAGTGTGTTGGTGTAATTTCCTGTTAATGAAACCTTTTAAAGACACTCCTCCGTGTGGAATGCTAGCAAGTTAGGAGTCCTGGGCCTGCTATAGGGTATAGATTTTGCTTGGGTGCTGTGAGTGAACTTGGGCCCAGTGGTGTACTAGTTAATCTTCTTCATTCATCCTTCCCCTACCAAAGCTTAGCCACACAAGCAGAGCCAAGAGTCCACCTCCCTGGGACTCCTGACTATGGCTGCTGGTGATCACCTTGGTGAGAGATCATCCATGCTGCTTGTTGGTAGGTCTCTGAGAGTTAGATGGATGGAGAAATGGGCCAATCAAATGCCTGAGGGATGATGTCAAGGCTGATAAGGAAGGGTTATACCCAGGAAGCTCTACTGGGCCACGTGGGAAAGCCCTTCCTTTGGGGAGGAACACAGGGATAAGACTGTCTTGGGGAGCAGAGAGCCCAAGACTTTGAGCAGCATTTCTATAATGTTTAGTCACGTCAGGTAATGTTTCTCCACAACTGGATTTCAGGGTCCCCTATCAAAGAAGCTTCCTTACACCACCCCCACACCTGACAAAGGGGAATCTCCATGCAGGTGAAGGATGGTGAGGCCACAGAGGATCAGGGACACCCCCCAGATGGGACCAGTGCACAGGGATATATAGATCAAGGATACATGAGGCTTCATAGCTGGGGGCCTCATTTCTTCCCCTCCCTCACTATTTCTTCCAGAAAAAAAAGCAGTTAACCCACAGACTTCCTGAAAGTGCCCCCAAATTGCCTGAGCATCCCCAGCTCTGACCAGCCCCTGTGTCTTGAGCCTCTGTTTCCTATTATCCTCTACTTTGCCTGCAGCCATAGCCCTGTGGCAACCAATCCCCTCAGATCTCAGAAGCTAAGCAGGGTCGGGCCTGGTTAGTACTTGGATGGGAGACGGCCTGGGAACACCAAGTGCTGTAGGCTGGGGAGAAGGACCCAGCAACCCACTCCCAAAAAGCAATCCGCCATTGAAAACCCTATGAACAGCAGAGAAGCACTGACAATAGTGTTTCGCCTGTTGTACACTATGAGTCAGATCCCAGCTCAACTGCACCTAACAACAACAATCCTCTATGTTGCTGGGAGTGTTACCGTCCTATAAATCACATCTGTTTATCTCAAAACAAAATCTGTATTCTGCATCCTGAAGTTGTCCACCAATTCGTTTTTTTCACTTTCACTTAAATGATGTGCATTCCTACCTGACCTGGGTACCCTGAGGCACATGGCTCTATTACATTTTGCGATTCTTGAGACACCAAGAGAGGAAGAGGGGATCGAGGCAGGAAGGAGAGCCCATGCAAAGGTGTGCTGCTCAGCAGGTGCCCCCGATCGTGACTTGATACCGTGGGGCTATTTTCCAGGAGGCTGCATGGACCTCCGAGTCTCAGGACAATCTGTCCAGCGGCAGACAGCGGGCAGAATGTGTCTACTGTCTCCTGTTTCCATTGGTCGCAGGTTTGTGGACCTCACCCTGCAGGGTGGTGCGTTTTGGGCTCATCAGTGGCAACTCAGAGGCAATGGGGAGCCCAAGGCAGGAAGGCAGCGGGGAGGTTGGGGGTTGGGGTCTGGTGCGGGCTCTTGTCGCTGGTGCCCACTGGGAGTTGGTGGGAGCCGCTGCTCAAGGCAGTCGCTCAGAAGCACCTGGGGCACAGGCGGTAGCCAAGGGCACCCCAGCCACACACACCTGGAATATGAGGCTGAGATGGTCTAGGTGGGCTGTAAGCCATGCCTCGCCTATAAATCAGCCTAGCATGTCCGAGGGGCGGGGCTCAGGAAACAGGTGAAGGGGCGATTGAGTCAGTGCCTTTTGGTGCTACAGCGAGGATCTTCGTGAGGGTTGTATGTGTAAAGCGCTCAGCCTGCTGCTGAGGAAGTGCTTAGCGAACGCAAGTTCCCATTATTACTTTTATCATCCGGGCTGCCAACCATCCCCCTCCTCTCTAAACTGGTAAAGGGCTTTCTCTCTGGCCTCTGCGCTGCTCCAAACACGTGATCCTTTTCCAAAGGCTGTTCCCCTCCCCCACGCCTTGCAGGCCGGGAAGCCCCGGGCAGGCAGGGCGGGGCTGCACCCAGGGGCCCTCAGCCCTACCCCCCCAGATGGCATCCTCTGGCCCTACCCTCCCTGCCGCTCTGCTTCTCCCCACTTGATCAGCAGACAAGAACCAGAGCAGCCAGCCCTCCTGTCCAGCTGCCCAGCTGGGCCCCCTGATGCATGGGAGTGGTTCAGAGGCCTCGGGCTCTTCCTCTGGCTGAGCGCCTTGGGAAGGAGCAGGCTGGAGCCAGGGCTGGCTGGAGAAGCAGCCAGCCCCAATCAGGGTGGAAAATGCCAGGCGCTCTCATTTTGGGGACAGCTGAGTCTACCAGTACGCAGCTCTTCCTCATTGCCTCAGCCCTGCTACAGACCTTCGCACTCCCTCCTGCCCTTGATCTCTAGCCACCACCTTTTGTGTGGAACTGAGACCTCTGGCTTTAACAAATGGTTCCAACTTGGGGCTAAAACCAGAGTCAGGCTCCCCCGGGAAGACAGCACCACAGTGCTCCAGGGGAGGTTCTTGAATTGTGAATGCGCTCCCCTCCCCCCAGGAGCAGAGACTTGCGGCCTTCCCCACTCTAGAAACCCACCCTATAGCCTGCCTCAAAGAACAGCTCCAAAATGGTGTGGAAAGCCCCAGGAAGAAACTCCAGAAAGCGCTGGCTGGAGGACATGCAATAATAGAACTTTGTGTGACCAAAGTTTATCACATATGTTGTGGGCCAATCTGTATGGTGTTCATTACTTCCACGTTACAGTTAAGTAATGTGACCCGCCCCCTTAGCTCCTTTATTTGTTCATGCATCCAGCAAAGAAGGTATCAACTCTGGAAGAGAGATGCTCTTGAGGTCCAGCGGCATAAGGAGGCGATCCATAAGCAAATCACTGAAATATCCAGGAGAAACATATGGCCAGCTTACAGAAGAGGAAAAACTAACTCTACCTGAGGGAACCAGAAAGGAATTGTGGAAAAGGAGTTTTTGAACTGGGTCATGAAGGATCCATAGGAGTTTGGGGGGGGGGGGAGTAGAGAGGCTGTGGACAGGGTACATTTCAGGTAGAAGGAAAGTGTGCCAAGCTATGGTGTATGAGAAATATGTGTTTGTTCATTATCGTTTCATACAGTTTTATTAAATATACTAGGGCCACATCATTGGGTAAGTGCCAGGAACAGAAAAGAATAAGGGAGACATGACTTTTCTTACTCCATGGAAAAACAGAACCACAAAATAGCTATATATTTATGTTGGGATTCCCAGGGGGTAGAGAGTACCCCAAACATGGCCAGTCCGAGGAGCTCATCTAGCCCACTTGGAATCGTATGAGGCAAGATAGCAACAGGTCACCTTTGCTATACATCCAGGTATCTCACTCTTCCCCCCTCCCATGGAGTGGGCCAAGATGGCACCCAAGGTAAGGTAGCATCTAAAGCCTCCCTGGTGCCCCATTGGTCATTTCTGATCCAACCCTGTTCCCCTGATTGGCTGGCTATCAGGTCATATAAACTCTGGAGTTCAGCGTTCAGCAGCCATTCTGAACACCATCCAGGATAAGCTCACCAGGCCCTTGCAGTTCCTTAAGGGCCCAAGGCCAATTTGCTCATCTGCCTAGCCCAGCCTTTAGCCTTCCTCTGACTGCCTTCATCATACTTCAGCCTGCCACCTCTATCTGATCCCAACCTCTACAATGCCGGATATCCTACAGCTTCCTGAGGCAAGACACCGGGAGTCAAGCTCAGGGCCAGGAAGTAGTGACCTGGAAGTGCAAGATACCTGGGAGGCTCTGCCCCAGTGGCAGAGACAGCAGCTGAGCGCTTCCCTTCTCCAACTCCCCTTTCCCCCTCCCTAATCCTCCATTGCTTTCCCCTCCTTTGTGAATAAACCTGTCCTTCTCTCCTGTGCATGATGCTCTGTTCTCTGGCCACAGCCTTGCCACCGGGTGCAGCATCAGGGCACTCACCTCTTGCTTCCACCCACAACGCAGAGAGAGAAACCCCAGGAGGAACCTGGCCTATTTATAATTGTGCCAGTTCTGTCAAGGGGAAGAAGGTGGTGTGGGAGTATGGGGATCAGGAAAGGCCTGCCTGAGGAGGACCAGTGGACTCCTGAGGGCAGAGTGGGCAAAGCATTCCAGGAAGGGGCCCAGCACAGTCGATCGTCCTGACAAAGGAGCACAGTGCCCAGGCCATGTTAGAATTATCCAGAACGGACGGAGCACCCAGGCCTGCAGGAGGAGGGCAGAGGGCGGGAGGCCCAGACCTTTATTCTAGGAGCCGTGAGTGACCAACGAAACGTGCATCATGAAGCAGACTCATCTGGCTGTGGAGTGGACAATGCAGTGGAGCAACCATGACTGTGGGGAGACCAGTCAGACTAGAGATTGTCGCCCTAGGTGCAGGTTAGTGTTTCCTGGGGAGCTTTAATAAGGATGTTTGCAGCCCACCCAAAGAGTTAGTTTTGAGATGAAGCTTGGGTACCAGCAATGATTTACATGTCTGCAGGTGACTTAAGTGTATCTCCAAGGTCTAGAATCCTCAAGGTAGAAGGACATTGCTTTAAAGAGGAAGAAGAAGGAGGAGGAACAGGAGGAGGGTATCGCTGTACTCTAGGTGATAGAAGAAGTTGGCTTGGCCTAGAGAAATGGGTGCTGGAGATGGAGAGCAAATGGAGGCTATTTTAGGAAGCAGAATGGGTAGTAATAACCAAGAAGAACTGCCAGATTTTTAGTTTGGGCAGTTCAGTGAGAAAGAAAACCTTGCAGAAACACCAATTGTGGGATTCATGGCATGACTTCCGGTTGGGTCATGCTGGGTGGATGTAACTTCTGGGCGGTCTCAATGGACAGCAACTGGATATACAGATGTGGAGCTCAGAGGAGTGTGGGATAGGGGGATGAATCTGAGAGTCACAGATGTAGGGGTAGTATCTGAGATTTGGATGGGATTGCCTAGCAAAGGGGCAGAGCAGGGGACCTGAGGACAGGAAGTTGAGAAAAGGAGAGGAGGAAAGGGGAGGGGAGAAGAGAGGTGGAGAGGGGAGGGGAGGGGAGGTGGGGGAGGAGAGGAGCTGGCAGCAGAATGGCTGGGGAGAGTTCAAGCTCAGAGCAATTGACATTCCAAGCATTCCTGAACGTCAAAAGAGGTGAGGTCTGAACAATGTTTTTGATTCAGCATCTTCTAGGACACTGAAAGGGGCTAGGGTTTAGCTCAGTAGAGTGCCTCTCTGAGGCCTAGGTTCAATCCCCAGCGCCACAAAAATGGGAGAAGAACGTGGCAATCCACTCCCAAAGCAATCCCCAAACAATCAGCCATTGAAAACTCTATGATGGTCACTATGAACTGACTCTAGAGCACCTAACAACAAGTCCCTTATGACTTCAGAGAGAGGGTTTTGGTGGTCCCAAGTAAATGGCAGGGGCTGAGATTTAGCTCAGTTGGCAGAGTGCAGTCTCTGAGGTCCTGAGTTCAATTTCCAGCACCGCAAAAATGGGAGAAGGATGTGGCAATCCACTCCCGAGGCAATCCGAAACAGTCAGCCATTGAAAACCCTCTGAGGGTCACTATGAGTTGGACTTGACTTGAGGGCACCTAACAACATCAAGTAAATGGCAAGGGAGGAAATGCAGAAGGCACCTCAGAAGACAGAGGGGATGGCAGTTGCTAAAGGGGGCTGTGGGATGGAGGGAACCTTTTTGAAGATGGGAGGAAATGGAGTGACTTGAAATGTTCTTGGAAAGGAGAGGGATTAGAGAGACAAAACAAAGGACTTTTACAAGTCTAAGGGGATGGGATGGGGTTCAGTCCCTGGAGGAGGGTCCAGGATCAGTTTCTCAGATTCATCCCCTATTGTAACAGGGGAAGGAGTGGCCACGTGGCTGGGTGCTGACAACTTAAGGTCCCTCCCACCTGACATCTGTCATATTCTTTGAGGAGTCCATTAAGAGAGCCACAGGAGTGTACACATTAGGGAGGCTGTGCGGGGACGTATGTACCAAACTAAGGGATTTGAGTTCTACTTGGTAGAGTATTTGGAGTCATATGTAACTTTTAGGCAGCAGAATGGCAGATCAGTGAAGACAGGGTGGAAGAGGGGCAGTTGGGCAGAAGAAGTTGGGGTAGAGAAGCTAGGAGTCTGTGGTAATTCCCAGGAAAGTGGAGGTAGAGAGTGAATGCCAAGAGGGAAAATGGATCTAGGAGACACCTGGGCAGTTCGAGGCTTCTGGGCCAGCTATCCTGGTTGTGATTGGAGGAGCCAATGCTGGGAACCAGGGTCTTGGATTGACGGAAGGACCATGCATAGGCTCAGCTATGCTAGGAGAGTAGGTCTCACTTTGGGGACACTAGCTTGCTGGGAGTGGTGGGGGAACCTCCACAAGGATGGGGCACTGCAGAGGGGCCACTCAGTAAAGGGTAACTCTCTGCGCAAGAGAGCCTCACTGAGAAATGCAGGCTTTAAGAGGCAATGACAGGCCAGCTGATTCAGAGCAGCCAACTCAATAGAAAAACTTGCAGGCCAGCTGGGCAGAGCTGGGTGAGGGGCTACCCAGCCCAAGGAAGCCAGGGAAGCCTTGGTCTGCAGCTCAGGAAAAAGGGGTAGGTACGCACTAGTTACTGTGTTGCCGGGCAAGCTCACTGAGGCCAAGGGAAGAAAACTGTGGGGAGCCAGGCCCCCTACAGCTGTTAGGAGCCTCACAGGGCCTCTTCCTCCTAATCCACCCCCTCCTCCACCCCCTCTCTCCCTACTTCGCCATCTCTTCACTAACTGTTTATCACAAACTCTACTAGGGAACAGACTATGCTATTCTCAGACTTTCTGGAAGACAGAATCTGTTAGGTAGAAGGAGAGAAATACAATTGCCATCCCTTGGCACATAGAAAAGGGGGGTCCTGTGAGCTGGGACCTGACAACTGAAGTGCTCAGCATGAAGTATAGGAGAGTATTCCAGAGTATAAAGAAGAATAACCCCCCAAATCATGGGGACACAAGTTAGAAACACCTTGGCCAGGTGTACTCCAGCCCCAGGGCCTTTGCCTCTGTCGTTATCGTTCTCTGGAATATCCAGATATTCATTCCCCAGGTATTTGGCAAAATGTACCATTCTCAAAAGACCTCCTCTGACCACCTGATGTGAAATTGCACTCTATTGGACATTCCTTATCCCCTTTCTTTTTCTCCACCACATATCACAATTAGGCCCATTTATACATTTTGCTATTTATTTATGTTTTACTGTTAAGCTCTGCTCCCCTGACTAGAATGTAAGCTCCCTGAAGGCAGGCAGAGACTTTGGACTGTTTTGCTCAGTTTTGTATACCCAGTGTCTAGGGCACAGGGTAGGCGCTCACTGAAGATTTGCTGAGTGAATTGATAAGTAAAATAGATCTCTCCCCAAACACTCTCTCTCTCTGCAGAAAAGAATGTACAAGAACTGTCCCCATGAAGAGGGGGTAGGGGTTATGGTAGCATGGGGAGGGGTGGATGTGGTACCCTGAAGGGATGACAAAGTAATAAAGATTCTGAGTCCAGAGGGAGACCTGTAGAAAGGCAGCCTTTCCTCCTCTGGTCCTCATGGGCTGGCAGAATTAGTTAATGCTTTGAGAATGAATGCAGACAGAGATTTTCTAGTACAACAGGAAAAACGACAGCTATGGCAAACTCTATGACAAAATAAGTGGTGTGTTAGGAGGGACAGTTGCTGTGGGGTGGGGTTCACCCTACTCTCTACAGGGAAAATTGACGGGCAACACTCAGCGTTTTTAAGACTAGAGCTGGCCCCTCTCCACTGGACTCTCCCTTGGTGATACAAGGTGTGCCACCAAGGGAGGGACTCTTGGTCCAAGAAGTTTTTGCCCAGTGTACTCAGGGAACTATCCAACCAGGGCAGGCCTAGGGTTCTGTGAGCCAGGTGTCTAGGACCCCAGACTGAAGGAGGCACTCACTCTGGGTTTCATGATAGCACAGACTCAGTACCTGCAAGAACCTGAACATGAGAGCCCCCTAACATCGTGGGCCCTGGGCTCCTCAAATTTAAAAGGATGCTCACTCTGAGGGCCAGAACCAGTATGATTTTAGGGGCCCTAGGCACTTTTGCCTTTGTGGACTACTTCCTCCATCAAAATGTGTGTGTGTGTGTGTGTGTGTGTGTGTGTGTACAAGTGTGGAATTATATTTTAGAATTGCATTGGTATAAAGACAAATACAGTGCAAGCTGGATTATATTCTGTATTTTCTGATTGTAAAATAAATTAAAACATTTTCATGGGCCCCCCAAATACCATAGCCCTTTGCTTTGGTACCGCTCGGGTACCTAAGTAGACCCTGGTGAGGGGTGCAGAAAACTGGGAGGGAGTCCTCCTACATTTTCCACCCTAGATATCTCACTTGCTCACCTTCATCCCAGCTTTGGGCACAGAAATATGTACAGCCAAAGTTAGCAGCCTTCACTGAGTGAATTAATTTCCTTCATTTATCTGAATTTCAGTGCCCTCATGTTTCAAATGGTTGTAATAAAGTAAGAGCTGGTCAGGAGTGTAGCTCAGTTGTAGAGCTCATGCTTTAGCATACATGAGGCCCTGGGTTCAATCCCCAGCACCTACATAAATAAATAAGAATTGTTTATCACAAATCAGAAAATATGATAGAATTACTGTACAATCCAGAAACCCTGCTCCTAGGTATATACCCAGAAGAATTAAAATGAAGACTCAACTAACTTGTATATTAATGTTCATGTCCATCAACAGATGAATAGATAAACAAGAGTGGTATATACATATAATGGAATATTATTCGGCCATAAAAATGAATGGGATTCAGATATGTGCTACTACATGGAAGAACCCAAACATATTATGCTAAGTGAAAATAAAGCATACATAAAAGGACAAATCCTGTATGATTTCACTTGTATGAGGAGTGTAGAATGGGCAAATCCACAGAGACAGAAAGTATTTAAGTTTCTGTTTGGAATGATGAGGAAGTTTTGGGAACAGATAGGTGTGACGATTGCACAATATTGTTAAATGTTCTTCATGTCATTGAATTGTACAGTTAAAAATAGTGAAGCTGGTAAATTTTATGTATATTTTCCACAATAAAAAAGAGAATATCTGCATAAGTACTTTACACAGGGTAAAAGGCAGACCAATCATTACTGATAATTACTGTATTGCTATGGTGAACAAATGTTCCAAAGTTCACAGACAGACTAGCAGGCATAAAATTGCTGTGTAAACACAGTCTCCTCCAGCCCAGCCCTGTTGCTCACCGCCCACACCAGCCCGATGACTTGATGACCAAGTCGAAGAATGAAGGGATGATAGCCAAGGTTCTGGAAGCTCTAGGCATCACATAGCAAGCGTGTTCATCCTGAGCATGCTCTTCCTCTCCAGCAGCACAAATGCCCACAGCCAGGGCCTGGCGGGGGACTTGGCCTCTTGCAGGTTATATACTTCGGCCCCAACACAGGGACTATCTTAGAGCTCTCAGTCAGGACCATAAGCCATATATTGGTATCTGTGGGAAGAGCGTCCATAGCTTCCATTCACATTCTCAGAGGGTCGCATGACCCCCTAAATGCTTTCAAACCACCATTCTGTGAATTGACAGTTCTATGAATTGAAAGCATGACCTTAGAAATCAGCATTTAACTTATGCCCAGTTTTTAGGAGCTGTATGAATTCCTTCAAATGATGTGTTGGACTCTGCGCATCTGGAAGTCAGCAGGTGTGACGCTTCTATGGGGATCAGTGCTGAACCCTCTCACCCTCTTCTCCAAAGTGAAGCCATTTGTATGTAGCAAACTGCAACAGAGGAGCTGTTATTTCACATCTGTGCAAAAATGCTGGACCAAAGTGGCAACGATGTCTCCATGCTGCCTGTGATTCCCTCCTCATTCTGCTCGGCTTTGGTATGAGTGTGTGGCAGCCTTGAGTATGGAGCCACTGGCTGGGAAAGGACGACCTCCAATCCCCACTGGCCCCTGTAATAGCTCCTTAGCACGTCTTTTAGGCCAGGGAACAGTCTCAGGTG
The DNA here is from genome assembly GCA_007922755.1 of Pedetes capensis. NCBI lineage: Eukaryota > Metazoa > Chordata > Mammalia > Rodentia > Pedetidae > Pedetes > Pedetes capensis. Next base: position 74,099 of record VMDO01000520.1, on the reverse strand, counting down.
GTCTGCAGGGTCTGGCCAGGCTGGCAAGCAGGGAACAAATAGCAGCTTGCATGGCACTGCCCTTCCCCCAGTAAGGAGGGGACAAGGTAAGAAGGGTCATAATCGAGCGGCAATCCAAAGACTAAAGAGTGACTCAGACATTCCGGTGGAGGTTTTATTTCTCCTTTGAATTGATGTGTGAAATGTAATTGCAGTCATTTTTTCCATCAAGTTGAGGAACAATGATTATCAAAGGCAGCTTGTGAGTTGGGGCCATCAAGAATAGCCATGTGCTATCATTTCCCACTCTCCCACCCCAACGCCCAAGACAACTGGCCAAGCCTGGCACTGGAGCTTTCTCAATCCCAGGGATTTTAGCCAAAGTGCAGGCTGCACATGGTCAAAGGGGGTTGCCTGGGAAGGGTGGGCAAATGAGGAGTTGGAAATGTGAGCTCTGGCCTGACCCCCAGCCTTACCCCGCACTCTTTGTTATACCTGGGATGAAGGCAGAGAAGGTAGAGCACAGGAATGATTTGCTTAGCATCAGAAAGGGACATTAGGAAAGAGACAGTGGCAGTACTTGGTGAGTGCCTTTTGCAGGCCAGCTGCTATGTCTTTTCCGCTGGTATTGTTTCAAGTCATCTCCACCATAGTAAAGAAGTGGCTAAGACTGAGTACATACTCATACCTGATTTCCCACTATGCAGTCCACCCTCCTTGTCTGCAGGTGCCATATTCACAGACTCAGCCAATTCTGAATTGAAAATATTTTTTAAGAATTGCATCTGTTGGGTGCTGTGGCACACCCCATAATCCCAGGGATTTGGGAGGCTGAGATAGAAGGATCATGAGTTCAAGGCAAGAGGCCACCTGCATAATTTAGCAAGACCCTGTCTCAAAATAAAAAATAAAAAAGGAGCTGGGGGTGCAGCTTGGTGCAATTACCTAGCATGCAGAAGGTCATAGGTTCAATCCTCTAGTACAGAAAAAAAAAAAAAAGAAAAGAAAGAAAGAAAGAAAGAAAAAGAAAAAAGAGAAGAAAAGAGAAAAAGAAAGAAAAATTGCATAGCATTCACATTATATTAGGTACTATAAGTAGTCTAGAAGCCAGGTGCTGTGACACACACCTGTAATCCCGGTGACTCAGGAGGCTGGGGCAAGAGAATCATGAGTTCCAGGCCAAAGGCAGCCTGCGTAACTCTATGAGATTCAGTCTTGAAATAAAAATAAAAAGGGGGGGGCTGGAGGTGCAGCTTGATGGTAGAGCACTTGCCTAGTATGTGTGAGATTCTGATTTCAACCCCTTGATTGATCTGAAATATGCAAGAGGATTTGTGTAGGTTATATGCAAATACCACATCATTTTATATAAGGGCCTTAGCATCCTTAGATCTTTGTATCCAGCGTCAAGAAGGGTCCTGGAATAAATCCCCTGCAGATACTGAGGGAAAACTGTATTGTAATACAATATATATTACAAAATGCAATTATTTAATAATAATTATTCTAATGGATTATTGTCTCCCCACAATTTACAGATGAGGAAACTGAACCACAGAGAATCAAGTCCCATGGCCACATAGAAGATTTGAACCCAGGATTGTCTGATTCCAAAATCTGTTTTCTCACCACCACACAAGGCTGCCCCCCATCAGGGACTGGCCTCACTGGCTCCCAGCCACCCTGTAAGGAAAGTAATTTTGTATGCCTAGTGGTAGCAATGTGATAGGGCCCTCAGGTAGCTCTTCCTTACCAGTTGCAGAGACCCAAGCTGTCAAAGAGAACTTCAGCACCCACCAACCCGTTGCTAGCTGATAGACCTGCTAGGGAATGACAATGGGGAAACTGGCTTGGGAGCCAGGCTGTGTGTCACCAAGGCCTGCTGTTCTCTGTCCTCCTCAAGGCAAGAGGACTGGAGGGCAGCTCCTTAGAGTGGCATCACAACTGTACTCATTAAAGTTCTCTAGAGAAACAGAACCAAGATGGATAAGAGGGCATTGTGACAAGAATTCACTCATGTGAAATCCTGCCGTCTGCCTTCTGCAAATTGGAGAACCAGGTATAATTCAGGTTCAGCCTGAGGGCTGAGAACTAGGAGGCTGAAGGGGTAAATCCAGGTCTGAGTCCAAAAGCCCAAGAATCAAGAGCACCCCCATACAAGAGCAGGAGAAATGGATGCCTCAGCTCAAACAGAGAGAGAGAATTCACCTTTCCTCCACCTTTGTGCTCTATTCGGCCCCAGTGAAAGGATGATGCTATCCACTTTGCAGAAGGCTTTCCTCTGTTCATCAATTCAAATGCTGATTTATTCCAGAACACCCTTACAGACATACCCAGAAATAATGTTTTATCAGCTATCTGGGCAGCCCTTAGCCCAGTGAAGCTGACACATAAAGTTACCATCGCAGCAGGGCCAGTACATAGCCTTCACCTCTGTTGGGAAATTCTCTTCAGTGGCATTTGGGAATAGCAACACATAGGACTTCTGAGGGACTCCCGGGCCAGGGTGCCAAAGCCTAAATCTCATTCGTGGTGTTGGCTAAAGGATGAAGAAGCAAGCCAGTCCTGGGGTGGTTCTTTCACTGAAGGGTGTTCTGGACTGCTCTCTCTACTTGCTTCTTGGGGATTCCTGCTGTGGTCTTGCAGGATGGGGATGACAAAGTGGGGTGGGGCAGTGGCAACAGTGAGGGATGGAAGGAGCCTTGGGGATAGACGTTTACACAAAGATTGGACTAGGCAGGGAACTTGGGGAACTCAGAAGTGAACCGGAGGTCTGAAGCAGAGATTAGAAAAATGGAAAGACCTTTTTTCTAGTTAAGTTTATATTAAAGATCAGGTGGGATTTGGACATCCAAGCTAAAAAAAAAAAAAAAAAAAAAAAAAAAAAAAAAAAAAAAAAAAAAAAAAAAAAAAAAAAAAAAAAAAAAAAAAAAAAAAAAAAAAAAAAAAAGATTAACTAGATCCAAAATCTTAGTACCCACAATCTACAAAAGTAAGTTGAACTGCGGATCATGGTATGTACCTATAATTTTAGTGACTCGGGAGGTAGAGGCAGGAGGATTGCAAGTTCAAGGCCAGAGGCAGCCTGCACAACTTAGTGAGACCTTGTCTCAAAATAAAAAATAAAAAAGGGGCTGAAATTTGAGCTCAGTGGTAGAGCACTTGTCTAGGATGTGCAAGGCCATGGGCTCAACCCCAACCCATACAATAAAAAAATTAAAAGGGAGGTGTTGAGTAAGGAGGGGTAGGTGTTTTAGTCAAAAGAGCCCTGGAGCCTTCAAGTTAAAACTGCCTCTATCACCAGGGGCCTTGAGCTAGTGTTTCTCATCATTAAAATTGAGGCTGTAATTCCTCTGAGTCATTGAGAACAATATTTGGCACATAAATGCACATGATCAGTCACTGTACCCTTTCTGGTAAAAGGGGATAAACAATTATTTGAACAGGTGAGAAGCCTTATGCCTAAAAAGCAAACTGAAAAACAAAGCATTGCAAAACGTATTTCTATGAAGAATGGGATGTAGAAGGGAAAGGACAGAATGGCCTTCCAGATCTTTGCTTCTCCAGAGTGTGGTTTTTGAACCACTAGCACGTGCATCACCTGGTAGCCTGTTAGAAATGCAGAATCTCAGGCCCCACCCTGACTTCTTGAAACCAAATCTGCATGTTAGCAGGAGCCTCAGAAGATTCACATTCACTTCCAGGTGTGAGGAGCCCTTCTGCTTTCCAAACTTGGCTGGGAATATTGGAATCACTAAGATTTTAAAGGCCTGGGGCCTGGACCTCCTTGCCAGGGGTGCTGGTTTCCTTGGTTTGGGCTGAGACCAGTTCATGGGAGCTTGAGAACCACATCTCTGTAGCCTGTCTCAGGTGCTAGGGGCATCTGGCAACGATGAGGCAGAAGAAACAGAGAGTATCCTTCCAGCCTCCCCCCGGGAACAACCCTCCTGGCCAGCAGAAGGAAGCCCTGGCTTTCCCCAGAGGACACCTTGGGATTTAGAGGAAGGAGGCTAATCTCAATTCTGCCTTTCCCAACTGGCTGTGTTCCTGAGCCCAGTCAATGCTGGGAACGCTTCAGTGAACTGGCCTGGTCTGAAGCCTCCATGTCCTCACTTGAAAATGAGACTCTTCCTTTCCTCTGGCCAAGGCAGCCTGTGTTTCCCCAACTTCTCTGCCCCATCCCTGCTTCCCTGACCTGAAAAAGTGGGATGAGCTGCAGCTTCTGCCAGGTGTGACCGTAGGGGTCACAAAGGGCCTGCTTCCATTGACAAGGTCGGTCTCACTATGGTGGCAGTGGTCAGAGGAGTGGTTACCCATGGGAGCTGCAGTTGACAGGGAAGGGGCGCTAAGGGCTCCTTCTGGGGTAGGATAGCGTTTTGCATCTTTACCTGGGTGGTGGTTTCATAGTTATAAATGTTGGCTGAGCCAGCCACCTGGGAATTGAGTGCTTTATGTAAATTACACCTCAATTATAAACAAAAAAATGAGTAGATCTCAGCAGGTCCCCAGTGTAAAGACGCTCAATGCACTTGGCAGATGGGAGCTGGGGACTTTCTCAAGCATGGGAGCTAATGCAGAAAGTGGGGGTGGGGGGAGAGAGAGAGAGAGCCACAGGGAGACATAGGTCCAGACAGAGACAGACAGATAGATAAAGAAGGTACTGACAGCCATAACCGGACCCCGATTCCAGGCAGCTGAATTAGCCCTAGGTGCAAGGGTGGGGTTTGGCTTCCAAGTAGATGACCAACCGTCCTGGTTTGCCCAGAGACTGCGCTGGTTTCAGCGCTGAAAGGTCTGTGTCCCAGGAAATTGCTCAGCCAGAGATAAACGGGCACAGTTCATCACCCTGCTCCCAGGCCTGTGGCTGTGGGTGGTGTTTGGATGGCCGGGGAGGAAGTGGAGCAAGCCCAGGGAAAAGCGGCTCCCACGCGCTGCTCCCTGTGCTGCCCGGTAGCTTAGCAGACAGGCTCTCTCCTCCTGTCCAGAAACCCTCAAGAGTGTGAAAGGAGGCAGTGGCCACCTGCTTCTCTGCCTCGGGATCCCACCAGCCCTCCCCGGCTTTCCCAGCCAAGCCTCTGCCTTGCAGTCTCCACCTGCACAGCACTCGCAGGTCAGTGTGCACTGTTTATTTGCTTCTGGGTATTTCTATCTGGCTTTGAGGCCCTAGGGGGTATGGAGGGCCTCTGCACATGATTGTAACTGTGCCCAGGGCCACAGCATCAGCTCCTCAGGGGATTCTTCATCTTTTGGGGCCATGGCTCTCTTTGGCCACTTGAAGAAGTCTTAATGTCCGTCTCAGAACAGTGCTCTAAATGCATAACATAAAATACAAAATGTTGCAAAGAAAATCAATTATGCTGAGATGCAGCTATTGAAAAATGTTTAAAAACACATATATTTGTGAAGAAGTCATAAATGTCCTTCTTTATTAAAGTTTAGCCTAATGCGATCAATCAGCATGTGGATTTTGAGGTAGGCACGACTAACAATGATATTTCATGATACTGGCAATAAGTGTGCCATGAAAATGAAAACACTGTGATTTCTGTTGGTGACAAATGGCAGCTGCTGCTGACACCACTGTGGTTTATTGCCTACACTCCTAATAGCAGGAAATGCTAGACTCCACTTGGTAGTATATGAAAATATAAGGATCAGATTTGTTTCATCTAATTTCACACACAATAGGGCTGGGATATAGCTCAGTTGGTAGAGCGCTGTGCTGCAGTCTCTAAGGTTCAATTCCCAGTACCCCCAAAATGGGGGAAGGGCCTGGCAATCCACTCCCAAGGCAATCCCAAAACAGTCAGCCATTGAAAACCTTATGAGGGTCGCTATAAGTCGGATACCGACTTGACAGCACCTAACAACAACAACAACAAATTTCACCCACACCCCTGAATTCTATGGACTCCAGTTTAAGAAAGGCTATATAAGTGAAAACAAAAAATAAGAAATGTGCATTACAACTGTCCAGTATGGTATCTTTGTGAATACTGTTAGTTCATGTGGATGCTCCCAGGATAGGCAAAGGAAGCTGAGAACCAGGCTCAGCTGGGAACTGTGGTGTAGCCTGAAATCCCAGCAATGTGAGAGGCAGAGGCAAGAGGATCGCGAGTTTGAGGCTACAGGCAGAATGTGTAACTTGGAGAGACCCTATCTCAAGATAAAAATAAAATTTAAAAAGGGGATCACTGGTAGAGCCTTTGCAAAGTATATGTGAGGCTCTGGGTTCAGCTCTGCAGTACAGCAGAAATAAAAAAGAAAAAAAGGGAGAGAGAGGGAGAGAGGGAGAGAGAGAGAGACAGAGAGAGAGAGAGGGAGAGGGAGAAAGAGAGAGAGAGGATGAACTGGGCTCAAACCCAATTATTTATTAGCTATGGCACTGTCTGGGATTTGGCTCAGTGGGTAGAGCACTGCGCTGCAGTCCCTGAGGTCCCGAGTTCAATTCCCAGCACCGCAAAAATGGGAGAAGGGCTTGGCAATCCACTCCCAAGGCAATCCCGAAACAGAGCCATTGAAAACCCTATGAGGGTCGCTATGGGTCGTATACCGACTCGACGGCACCTAACAACAACAACAACAACAACATGGCACTGTGATACCAGAAGCAAACAGGGGACTCTGGTCCCTATTTCTCAGGGCTGGCTGTGTGGTAGTAAATGACATTTGGTATGACCCTCACCTCCCCACAGAGTTCGCTAGCGCGGGAGGGCAGGCCAGGGGCAGAGCTTGGGTACTGGGAGGAAGAGAGGAGAGAGGACTTTGGAGGACAATGAGAGGTGCCTTTGGTGTGCAGGGGAAGATAATTCTGAGCGGTGCAATAGGGATGATGTGACATAACAGAGTCAGGCACTCTCTGACAGCAGGCCCCATAATTTAACACACAGGCTTTAAGGGCAGGACGGCTGAAGTGAGGCTTTTCACCTTCTGACATGAGCCCTGGTGTTAAAAACCACAGGCTATAAGAAAGAAATACATGAGCTAAGACCTTTTCAAAACCAGGTGAATTGGACTAACACCCTCCAAACTATCCTGAAAGTGAATTGTGTCCAGCTAAGGGAAAGCCCAGGTCAAGCCAGCTGTAAAAGGACCAAAACCCCCATATAAACCCCAGCAGCACTTTACCCAGTGCAGAGCAATGACCTTTCTCTTGTTCCTGCCCACTGCTCTCTTGTATGATTAATCTTTTTCTCTTCTACTCTATTCTTTTACCACCTGTGACACCGGCTGCACTCCTACCCACTGCATTTGAGTCAACCCAGGGTTGGGGTCAGAGCTGCTGGTGGCCAAGAAGAGGGCTGGTGGGAAGGTCTGTGTCCTCATGGTTCCTGGAGTGTTGGCAGGGTGGGACAGTCTGTTAGGTGAAAACGTCTGGCTCTCTTTGCAGATGAGAGTCTACCTTGGAGAGAGGAGCAGTCAGACTTCTGGTCTTAACATGAGTGACTATTTTGTAGGAGGGAACACTTGGGGGTTGAACTCAGGGCCTCGCACACACTTTGCAAATGTTCTGCACCTCCAGCCTCTCTTTTTATCTTTTTTCTTGAGACAGGGTCTTGCTAAGTTGCGCAGGCTGTCTCTGGCCTTAGATTCACAGTCCTCTTGCGTCAGCCTCCCAAGTCGCTGGGACTACAGATGTGTGACATGGTGCCAGCATAAGTGACTGCTTAAATATCATCCCATCCAAGAAAGCAGGGGAGCTGAGACCTTGCATGCAAGTGGCCCTAGTCTAGGAGCAACTCACACGAGCTTGTGGAGGAAAACTGCCCTGTAATTGTTGTTGTTAGGTGCCATCGAGTCAGTATCCGACTCATAGTGACCCTCATAGGGTTTTCAATGGCTATTTCGGGATTGCCTTGGGAGTGGATTGCCAGGTCCTTCGCCCTGTAATTAGCAAGCAGGAAATCAAGGTCCAGCACTGCACCAAACGGCATGATCCCAGCACCAGCCTGGTAACATTTCAGCCTTCTAGAGAGCTTACCCTTTTTGCCCCTACACAGCAAGGCTGAGATCTGGGAGTTGTTTTTATCTGGTGGAGATCTTGCGAGTTGCCTGGAAGCTGCTGCGGTGGGTTTTGGCAGCAGCAAGCATGCAGCGAGGCAGGGTTTCCTGTACAGCTTCTTCCTCCCCCCTCCTTGTGCACTCTGGAGGCAGTGGCTGTTGCAGCCTAACCTTGGCCTTATAGGAGACCAAGGGCATTATGGTCTTCCCAGGCTTTTCCCCTCCATACTGCCCACCCAGATTGTAGCCTTGGGAGCCCCAGCCCCATTTCCTCTGCACAGAGGGGTGTCAAGGTACTTTTCTGAGCTACCTCTTTTCTACCCACAGCTCTACGAAGTAAACGTACTGTTGTGTGGAAAGTTAGATTCACCAGGTTGACTATCAAACTTTTGACTGTGAACCACAGCAAAGAAAAAAAAAAACTTTATGACCCAGTACACATGTTGTTCGGTGCCTTTAGATTCGGGTATCTAGTCTAGAGCTAAAACAAAAATTTTAAGAAATAACCTTTGCTTTTCTTCTATCTGTGGTACTCTAATACTTTTTCTTCTAATCATTCTTTCTTTAAAAATTCTGGTTACAATTCACAAATTGATTTCACAACCCAGTAATGAGTCATGATTCAGTTTGAAAAATACTGTAGCTGAGAGTATTTGGAGCTAGGTCTCTTTTCTGAATGAAGGAAAGTCACTAGGATTCATTAAGACCCTCTGGATTAGGCATCACCCTGGCTTTTGAGTGGTACCCATTTTACAGGCAATGAGGCTGAGCCCAGGTTCTTATAGCTTAGAAAGGGTGGACTGGAGCTTCCAGTGGTTATGCCAAGCAGGCTCATTCTGGCTCCTATCTCCTTTCAGTTCCACAAAAATCAGACATGGTAAAAGCCTTTACACCATGGAAATGGGCAAACACTACAAGTCAGGGTTTTCATTTTTTGTTTTTTCCCTCTCAGATTCTTGGCTGTTACACATTTGTTGTTGTTATTAGTGCCATCAAGTTGGTGTCTGACTTATACCAATCCTATGTACAACAGGCGAAACACTATTGTCAGTCCTTCTCTGCTATTCATAGGGTTTCAATGGTGGATTGAATTTTGGGAGTGGGTTGCCAGGTCCTTCTCCCAAGCCGTCAGTATCTGGTGTTCCCAGGCAGTCTCCCATCCCAGTACTGACCAGGCCTGACCCTGCTTAGCTTCCAAAATCTGATGGGATCAGATACCACAGTGCCACGGCTGCAGGCGTTACACATTTACAAGCCCATAATTGATTCGATCTGGCTGTTTTTGGTTCCAAATGCAGTGCATTAGGAAGCTCCTCCTTCTTACCTGTAAAGTTACATTTAAAATGTCTATTTCATGAAAAAAAAATAATAATGTTGTTGTTGTTGTTAGGTGCTGTCAAGTCAGTGTCTGACTTATAGCAACCCTATGTACAACAGGCAAAACACTATTGTTAGTACTTCTCTGCTATTCATAGGATTTTCAATGGTGGTTTGATTTTTGGAAGTGGGTTGTCCCATCCATCTCCCAAGCCTACAGTGTCTGGTGTTCCCAGGTGGTTTCCCATGCAAGCATTAACCAGGCCCAACCCTGCTTAGCTTCTGAGATCTGACAGGATCAGACGCCACAGAGCTACAGCTGCAGGCATATATACACACACACACACACATATATATATATGTATGTATGTGTATATATACACACACACATATATATACACACATATATACATATACATACATATATATATATATATATATATATATATATATATATATTCACTGTATATTCACTGAGTACTTTCTGGTAAGTAGGAGGGACATGACTGGAAGGCAACCAAAATGCAAATAACCAATTTACTACTATGATGGGATTTGAAAGATGAAATTCCAAAACTCCACTGTCTTTTATAATTTCTATCATTGCTAGCTTATATGAAAACAAAAACACTACTTATAAAACTTCAGAACTTGCAGAAGTGTGGTGAGAAGGATAAGAAATGGAAGGAAATGAGTGCTTTATAAATGGCAGCCAATGGCAGAAAAGAGCGAATTCACATATTTCTAACTGAAAATAGCAAAATGAAAATTGCAAATGAATTGCCTTTCAAAATGGGACTTCTGGGTCTGTGCAATGGTGTATGCCTGTAAGGCCCCTAACACAGGAGGCCAAGGCAGGAGGATTGCAAGTTCGAGACCAGAGGCAGCCTACCTAACTTACAAGGTTATATCTCAAAATAAAATATAAAAAAGGGGCTGAGGGAGCAGCTCACTAATAGAGCACTTGTCCAGCATGCACAAGGCCCTAGGTTCAATCTCCCTTGTTGTTGTTAGGTGCTATCGAGTTGGTGTCTAACTCATAGCCACGCTATGTACAACAGACAAAACACTATTGTTGTTCTTCTCTGCTATTCACAGGGTTTTCAATGTCTGATTGATTTTTTTGGGAGTGGGTTGCCAGTTCCTTTCCCCAACCCTAGAGCACCTGGTGTTCGCAAGCAGTCTCCCATCCAAATACTAACCAGACCCAACCCTGCTTAGCTTCTGAGATCTGACGAGATCTGAAGCCATGGTGGTATAGCTGCAGGCGAGATAGTCACCGAACTTGTATGGCAATTTATATTCAAATTAATAAATTAATTTAAATTAACTTGTTGTTGTTAGGTGCCCTGGCAACCCTCACAGGGTTTTCAATGTCTGATCGTTTCAGGATTGCTTTGGGAGTGGATTCCCATGTCCTTCTCCCATTTTTGTGGTGCTAGGGATCAAACCTGGGTCCTCAGAGAGTACAGAGCAGCACTCTACCAACAGAACTAAACCTCAGCCCTCAATTCTCCTAGTACTGCCAAAAAAAGGTAAATAGAAAGAAGTAGTCTAAAGATGATTCTGACTCAAAGACTATACTGATGAATATATCACACATGAATCACTAACTCTCGAAATTCCAGACTAAAAGTTTCCCAGCCTCAAAGTTATCTAGTCCCAGGCCACAGTGCCCCTCCACCTGACAGATAACTCTGCCTAGTATCACCTCCAAAAGACTCTGAGCCCAAGTACGATGTGGGCTCCAACTGCTGGGGAGCAGCCTTGGTCCCTCCCACTCATTGCCATCTGCTCTCTGAGGCCATGCAAAGTCTACAGCTTCATTACTGCCACAGTTATGATGCCCATGGCTGTGCTTGTTTTCTATTGTGACTGTGACAAATCACCACAAAATTAGTGGCCTCTTATCTTACAGTTCTGGAGATCAGAAGTCTAAAATGAGTGTGGCACTGGGCTAAAATCAAGTTGGCAAGGCTGCCTTCCTCCTGCAGGCTCTGGAGAGAACCATTTCCTTCCCTCCTCTGGTACGTAGAGAAGCCTGCAGTCCTTGGCTGGTGGCTTTTCCCTTAGACTCCCAAGTCACCAGCATGCCATTTGCAAATCTCTCTCCAACTCTCACACTCTCTTCTGCCTCCCTCTTTCACTTTGAGGACCCTTGTGATTCGATTGGGCCCCCTGGGTGATCTAGGGTATCCCCAAGCCCAAGTCAGCTGACTGGCAACCTTTGCTCCATCTACAACCTGCATTCTCTCCTGGCATGGAACACAACATAGGCACAGTTTCCTGGGATTAGGATGTGGACCTCTTTGGGGCGGGGACCATTATTCTACCACTATGGCTATTGTTTCTTGAGCACTTATCAAGTATCTGGCACAGCTCAGGGCATGTTACTTTTAACAGCACATTTAAACCTCATCACAACCCTATGAGTATATATCCATACAGATCATTTATGGAAAAGGAAAGTGAGGCACAGAGAAGAAAAGTAACTTGCCCAAGGTCACACAGCCAGCAAGAGGAATAGCTGAGCTGCAGATTCAGGAGTCTAATCTTAGTACACGTTCTTTGCCATGATCACAGTAATTTGAGAACAGGTGTACCAACTGAATTCTACCTAATTTAATCCTCTTTTGATGATCTAGAATCCTTTTAGGACATGACATTGCCTCAAGTCCAGCCACAGTGACTGCCATACACCACTAGTCAGAAAATTTGGGATGGGCTGGCTGGTGGATTTCCAGGGGCTGCCATGCCTCAGGAGCCTGCTTCCTTCCCTTAGGGCTTCTGATAGTGGGCAATAATGATGCTATAACTCATCCCCACCAGGACCCACAAGGCACTGCCTTGTAGTATCTGATCTCATCTGCTGCTTTTTCTGTCTACTCCAGCCACATTCTCCCTACCTGAAAAGGCCAAGCCAATTTCTACCACAGGGTCTTTGCTCTTGCTGACTCACTCCCCTGGAATCTGTCTACACAGGGTTCAACTATCACCTCAAACAAGTCTCTGCCCACCTTGATGAAAGACATCTCTCTCTCTCTCCCTCTCTTCCCTCTCTTCACCTTTCCCCTCTCAGGACAAAATGGGGCATACCAAGGGCATTACATTTGAGGATAGAGGAGTGTCTTTACCTTGAGCCCACTTTTAAATTTTTGTGTGCACAAAGGACCCATAGCAAAAAGTAGGAGAGGGAAGGCAGAGGCATCTAGCCACTAGATCTTCAAGAGGAAGATAAAAAAAAAAACCTCCTGACTGTGGAGGACCTTCTGAGTGTTCAATCTTCACTCCCTTTCATTTCCCAGACAAAAACACTGAGGATCCTAGACACTGGGAAACTGGGGCTGAATAGGACTTGAATACGAGTCAGCCTGAATAACAGAGCCAAGTTCATCAGTTGTCACCAAACGCTCCATTTTCAGGAGACTTGTCAAGTGGGACAGTATTGAAGATATAGCCCAACCATGAAAAAGGGTGAAGAAACTTTCTTTGAACAAATAATAATTATGTTTAAAAGGTCATGTGGGAGACACAAATGAAGACTCATGTTTCCACCTCCAGGAGCTTTTTGCCTATGGATGTCCAAGTGTTCCATATCATGTATTGAAAAAGACCATCCTTTCTCTGCCCAGTAGCTTTGTTGTTGTTGTTAGGTGCTGTTGAGTCAGTGTCCAACTCATAGCAACCCTATACAACAGGCAAACCAGTATTGTCATGCTGCTCTGCTATTTGTAGGGTTTTTAATGGCTGATTGTTTTTTTGGAGTGGGTTGCCAGGTCCTTCTCCCAAGCCCACAGCACCTGGTATTCCCAGGGGGTCTCCCATCTAAGTACTAACGAAGCCTAACCCTGCTTAGTTTCTGAGATCCAATGTGATCAGATGCCACAGTGGTACAGCTGCAGGCAGAACATGGTATATTTCCCTCATTTATGTACTTCTTCTCTAATTGCTCTCAGTTTTGTAGCTTTTGTTGACCATGTTTTATATAACTTTCGTGAGATTTATCCCTAAGTCACTTATATTTTTGATGCTCATGTTATTTTAAATTTCAGTTTTTAATTATTCATTACTAGTATACAGAGACTCGACAGCTCCTAACAACAGCAACACTATACAGAGATGCAATTGATTTTTGTATATGGATCCTAGGTTATGCAATCATGCTAAATTCACTTATCAGTTCTCATAGGTTTTTTTGTAGTTTCATAGAGTTTTCTATATAGATAATGTCATGTGTAAATAAAGACATTTTTGAGAGATTGTGTTCAAGGAATCTACACAATAAACTCCATCCTCTGGCTGTTGGAAGCAAATAGAATGATAATCCAAGCTTGGTTACCAGGGTTGCAGATTCATATATCTAGTAAGGCTTCATGAAGGCTATTAATATTAGGGGATACCTCAGCACAGATCACTTAATTATCTATGCTTATCATGGTTAGGAGCCCAGATGAGGGCTGAGCAAAGGCAAAAATGTCCAGCCTTGGGTTCAAAAATGTCCCAAAATTCCTTCTAGAAAGCATCCCTTTCTCACTCTGACCTCTATGAAGTCTACTTCCTGGTCTCTGGGCTTCTCATCTTGCCCCCTCCAAACCTATCACCAATGAGCCAGATTGTGTAAAAATGGAAATCATACTATGCTAGGCCTGGCACTTACAGTAAAATCCAAGTGTCTCACCAAGGCGTAAGCAGCCCTCTTCACATGACTTCCCTTCCCACCTCCACCAGTCAAGCTCATTCCAAGCGGTTCTCCTTGCCTGAAACATTCTCCCCACGCACACCAAGCCCCACTTCTCCTGGCTGCTCATCATCCGGCCAACTCCTCCTTGTAGCTCCTCCTGAAGCCTTCCTGGCCTTCCCAACTGATGTTTTCATTGTCCCCCAGCTTTTGTTCACCTTGTACTCACCATGCTTATTTAATTTTATAATCAAACTGTGCCATGCTATTTTCTTTCTTTTTCCTCCCTCCTTCCCTTTTTCTTTCTTTCCTTCCTTTCTTTCCTTTCTTTTCTTTCTTTCTCTTCCTTCCTTCCTTCCTTCTTTCCTTCCATTTCTCTCTCTTTCTTTCTTTTTCTTTCTTGTCTCTTTCTTTTTCTTTTCTTCTCTTTTTCTTTCTTGTTGTTTGAGACCTGAGGATTGAACCCAGGTCCTTGCTCATGCTAGGCAAGCACTCTACCACTGAGATACATCCTTAGCCCATTGAACAGTGCCACCTGTAAGAGCCAGGACCACTCAGGCCATGCTATTTTGTCCTCTCTGCACCCCACCTCTTGCCCAACAAGCCATGAGCACTGGATGATTGGTCTGAGTCACTACTTAATCTCTAATGCCCACGTCTATGTACCTAGCCTTTGTGAACAATCTCAAGATACATGTTGGGCTTCTCTTCCTTTAGAAGAGTAGTTCAAACTTGGCTGTGGGTTAAAAATCTTCCCAAGTGATTCTAGAGAATACTAGTGTTTGGACTGTACCCCAAACCTTTGAAATCCAAGTCTCTGAGGGCAAGGGCCTAGTACTTATATTTAAAATTCTCCAGGTGATTCTAATGTGCATCTAGAACTGAGAACCTCTAATATAGAAGAAAAGTTATTTTCATTCAGCTATGTTGTTGTTGTTGTTGTTAGGTGCCGTCGAGTTGGTATCCAACTCATAGCGACCCTCATAGGGTTTTCAATGGCTCTGTTTCGGGATTGCCTTGGGAGTGGATTGCCAGGCCCTTCTCCCATTTTTGTGGTGCTGGGAATTGGACTCGGGTCCTCAGAGACTGCAGCGCAGCACTCAACCAACTGAGCTAAATCCCAGCTATAGATTATCCAAACCCCAGATGTGCTCACCCCAAAGGGCACAAGGAATGTCACTTGGGATTCCCCCAAGTCGGCCTCCTGCAAGGGCTCACCTTCCTCCTGAGCTGACTCCATTCCAACGCAGTAGGAAGAAGGAAGGAAACTAGACGAGCATGGAAAGCATTTTCAAACTTTATTTACAACTGTCACAGTGACAAAAAGTAGTTTGGAAAAAAAAAAATGCTAGTTTCTCCCTGAGCCTCAAAAAACAACTGATAGAAGTTACAGGAGGTTCATCTCACAACAGGTGTTTTACTGAAATACTAGGTTTTTTTTGTTGTTGTTGTTTTGTTTTTTCAATACAGTCAGTTAGAAATACACACAAATTACTTTAAAAGAAAAAAAAAAAGAATAAAAGAAAGAGGAGGCCAGACAGGAGCTCAGCCACTTGTCCTAGAGCAGCTGGGTCCCCCCAACAGGCTCAACCACTGAGGGGCCTGTTATTAGCTGTCAGCCTCTGGCCTGCTCAGACTGCAAACGGTGGCACAAAGTAGCGACAGCAGAAAGGAAGAAACCACCCCCATAAACATACATAGACACGAAGTCGATTTGATACTCAGTTTACAAGCACATTCCCATCACACAGCAAGACCAGGACACAGGATCCAAGGGAGGGGTGAGGGGGAGACACAAAGACACAGGAATTTAAAAGGCAAGACCCCGGTCCCCAAAGGGAGGTGAGGGGTAAGAACTGCTGCGAGGAAATGAGGGTAGGAGGAACAGGTCTGTGCAGCCAGAACAGAATAAAGGGGGAGCAGGAGAGAGGAGCCCCATCGCCGGGCCGGCTGCAGCCCTCTCCTGCTTCTGCGAGGAGCCGGAAGAAATTATTGCCATCGGTGTGTGTATCACAGGCAGACAGAGGGAGGAGGCAGGGGGTGACGGTGACATCGGCATTCCAGAACCAAACCCTGCCAACAGCACGCCCCCGGCCTCCCGCCCCAGCGGGCCCCAGAGCCACACTGACCTTGAGGCATCCAACACGGCTAGACACACAAGTCCAGAGCTGGGTGGGGGTCGTCCTGGCCTGACGGGAGACCTGAGGGGACATCATGGCTCCTTTGGTTGGCTGAGTGTAGCCCTAGGAAGGCTCTAAGTCCACCTCTTAGCCCCACCGTCCTGCTTTGAAATCGAGATGGTAGAAGAGTCTGTCCTGCAGCCTGCTGCTCCAGAAGGTTCTGAGCTATGATCACGTGCTGTACGTCCAGTGGCTGACTTCCTCGTGCAGCTGCCACCCTTGCTGGGAACACGTGGGAGGCAGGGAGAAAGGAGGGCCGCTGTTCCACAGGGACGCCCCTGTGCTCCCCACTCCTTCCACCCACATCCGGGAACAACATAGGGAGAAGCAGAGATCTCGGGACAGCTCCAACGGGAGCCTCGGCACCCGGTGGCCGGACTGCCCGGCCCGCGCCAGCCCCTGGGACCTGCCTGAGAGCTCACGTTCCCACCAGGAACACACTCTGCCCTTGGCCCCCAGGAGAGAACAGGCCAGAACCCACGCGGTCAGGCAGCCTGCGATCACGGAAGGGCCGGGTCTACCCGCTTGCCGGGGCGGCCCGAGGGCAAGCAAGGGCAGGCCTGGGAGAGCCCGTGCCTCCAGCCCTATGCTCAGGGACACTCTGAGAGCAAGTTGTGGGAGGGGGGCAGTGGGCGCAGATCCCTTTATGCCCAGGCGGTGGCCCTGGGGGTGTCCAGCAAAGGCAGGGAGTGCCCTCGCTGGTCTCCAAAGTGCTGAGAAACAAAAAGGAAAAATCAGGGGAGAAGCTCAAAAGCGCTGCCTCTTCCAAACCTCCGGGCCTCGGGGGCTCCAGAACCCTGCCCGGATGGCCTTGGCAGGGTGGCCTTTCCTTCCCACGAGACCCTCCAGCTGCCCTTGCATGCAGTCCCTTCCCCCCACCCCCGCTCCCCTGTCCCCTCTGTCACAAAGCAACACACCTGAAGTCAAAGCAAAGGCTGGTGGTGGGTGAGACAGAAAGTGAGATGAGACTTGGTTTTCTGTTACCCCAGCAGCCAGCGCCACGGCCGTGAGCACTTCCTGGCTGCGATTCTCTGCTCAATGTTTTCTTAAAAAGACGTGTATTTTTTTCTTTTGCTTTGTTTTGCTTTGTTTGCTTTCTTTCTCCCCTCCACTGCCTCTGGCTGCGGGAGTTCAGATACTGATCTCCAAGCAGCACCCCTGCCCCCCACCCCACCCCCCTGTTCTCGGCAGCTTCCTTTCTCAGAAGGCCTGGCAAGTTGTCGGAGGGCTCCACTGCTCAACGAATTTCAAACAAAGACAAGAAAAGGAAAGAAAACCGACTCGGTGATTTGCAGGTGCAAAACGGAAGCCTCGGTTGACATTTTCAGATCGCCGTTTGCTCTCTTCTTCCATCGCGATGGGAAAAAACAGTTCAGGTACAGATGCTGGCTGGCACGACCCCGCGAGCCCGCGGGGTCTCTACTGCTCCTTGTTTTCTTTCGATGGCTCTTCACAGTTGTCTTGCTCATCTTCCGGAACCAAGAACTCCTCAGGGGGCCACCGGAGCTCCCCGCTCTCCACCTCCCCCTCTGTGGGTTCCACCACTATGGAGGGCAGGCGGTCCTTCAGCTTGCAGCAGCGGTCAAAATCTGACGGGTCGGGGAAGATCTGAAATCAAAGCAGAGCAGGCCCCTGGTCATGTACGTATTTGAAAAGAGAAATTCAGTTCTTTCCTTTCACCCTCACGGCACACAGTCTGCTGGCTGTCTGCCAGGGACTGTGATGTGTCTTGGGGACACTGTAGGACAGAAGGCAGGAGCCAGGAGACTAAGTTCTGGAGGAAACAGTCCCTCAGCCAGACTTTGCTTCTAATCTCCATGCTGAAAGTTTGGGGGCAGTGCCACCGAATCTAAAAGATCCGTGTAATTCTGCTTGTACTCTTTGTCCCATTTCCAGATAAAAGATTTCAAAACTGTGGCATCATAGTAAGTCATGTCTTTCTTTGCAGCTAGCATTTTATCCCTGCAGTCCAAAACATACAACAGGTACCAAAACATCAAGCTCCTGCCAGAATAATCACTGGCACCTAGTAGAAACAGGCAATCAGGTTATTTATAAATATCATTTCAAACTAACAGTCAAAAGTAGGTGTTGCTCATGCTATCTTCAAAGAATCTTGGGCATGGGCAAAGAAGTTGTCCAAGACCTTACAGCCTTGGAAGTGAATGAAAGTCAAACACAGGTCTGTTTCACTCTCATGCCCCTACCCCAATACCACCCTTGTCCTCAGTAGATGTGTCCTGATTCTATTGCCATTGTCAAGGCAAAGCCAAATCCAGATTGAAGGCAGAGCCTCAGTCACAGGAAGCTGGCAACAAAATCCATGGCACTTTCCTTTTTCACTTGTGAGCAACTTCCTGCTGCCTCTCCACCTGGAAGAATCTAGGTCTCTTTCCAGGGTCCCATGAATGAGGCTCCATTTTTAAATGCCTACTGTGTGTCCTGCCGAGAGCTGGCAGGAATCCTAAGCCAAGCTATAAAATCAAGGGCCAAGTCTGGCTCTGTGGCTTCCCTTTGTACACACTGCCCTGTGACTACAGGTGACCCAATTCTTTGCCCAGCAGCTTAAGTACTTAATCCCTGGGCTGCTGGTCCTTTGCCATTCCCAGCCCTCAGTGACACACCCAAGAGCAAGAGAAAGAGTCTTGGTCTGGGGAGCCACTGCTCACTGAATCAAACACTCTGCATCAAGAAGCTATCTCTTCCCACCTGTCCATTTGAAGAAACCCAGGCCCAGAGAGGCCTGGAGCCTTGCTTAAGGTCACACAGCCTGTTCATGGCAAAAGAATAGCTCAAGTGGATGGAAATACACCCTTGAAGCGATCCTGGGAGGCTGCCTGCTCCTGCTTGGATGGGGACAGGCCCCTGGCAACAGACAGGTATCCTCTGTTCCCAGTGGTAGAAGAAATACTCAGGCCCTTCCGACTTCCGTGGTGCTCTGAGGGTGTCTGGTCTTATTGCAACCCAGCCCCAAGCAGTATTTCCCCAGCCAAATCACAGTCTGACCACGTCACAGGCCATGTGGGTCTTCGGGAAATCATGGGCCTCAAGAAGCCCTTCCAATCCCTGCAGACCAGTGATTATTAACTATTTATCCAATAAAGGCCTATTGCAGGGGATTATGCCCTAAGCCAGCTGCACGACCAGGCATCATTAAAGACTTAACAGGGCTCAGAAAAAGTATCATAATAGCAGCCAGAAGGAAAACAAGCAGCCAGGAAGGGGCCAGGACTGTGGGCAAAGGGGCCCAGGGGAAGCTGAGCCCCGTTCTGGGCTTTCTCCTCCTGCATGGCTAACCCTGGAGCTGGGCCCTTCCACTGTGCTGGGCACACAGACTGGCAGGGGCTGAGGTGGGAGTCGGTCGGGTGGGCTGTTTGGGTCCTTTCTCACTTCTCCTGGGGGCTGAGGACATAAGGTACTCTCCACACTTGAGCTCTGGGAGTCAGCCAGGGGACCCCCAATGAGCGGAAAACTCACTACAGTTTCTAAAGCTCTTTCAGATGTCACCTCACTGAGACCCCACCATCCCCCTAGGAGCAGCAAGATGCTGGGGCTCTGAGGGTCACATGGCAGAGCCAGGATTCCAACCTCCATCTGCTTTTTTTTTTTTGGTGCTAGTGCTGTTTGAGAAATCGCCTGATGCCACTGGGTCAACATTCCCATTTCACAGATGGAAAGCTGACCATTATGAGTAGGATTTGGGGTCTCCACTACCCAGTCAGCTGCCTGTGGCCCCAGCCCAGGCACTAGGAGGACCATCTGGCTAGCTAGCCCTAAAAGATGAGCTGCCCAGCTCAGACATTTACCCTTCAGGACATGAGACAGAGCCGTGAGACTTCTAAAGGATGTCTCCTGCACATTTCCTGGTCCCTGCCTCCACTCCCTGACCCCAATAGCCCAGGGCTGGGTCTCCCTGGGAGACAGGAAAACCCGATTCTAATTATGATCACCCAAACCAAGGAGGAGCCAAAGGGACAAGAGGTGGAACAAGAGGCAGGACGAGGCCAGCCAGAGCAGGAAGCCTGTAAGAGCGGAGAGCATCTGATTTCACTACAAGCTCAGATTGGTCTTTCCTAAAATAAGGAGAAAAGGTTAAAGCAATGTTGATGATGATGGATGAGATTACCGCTGAGCAGAGTCCCTAGCTTTGTAACAATTCTGTGACATGTGCAATGGCATGATCCCTGTTTTATAGATGAGGAAGCTGCAGCGTACAGAAGGCGTGTGCCTAGAACAAGGCAACATCCCTAGCAAGTGGCTGCACAGTGCAGCCACTGTAGGACTTCAGCAAGACGTTTCTTTGAAGACACTCAGTGGAGCCACAGAGTCTAGATCCCTACTATGTCCTTGACATCAATGTGTGAACATATCACATCCTTTGAACCTCCCCGCTCAGTTTCTCCTCTAT
This sequence comes from Pedetes capensis, assembly GCA_007922755.1. Taxonomy (NCBI): domain Eukaryota; kingdom Metazoa; phylum Chordata; class Mammalia; order Rodentia; family Pedetidae; genus Pedetes; species Pedetes capensis. The sequence continues at coordinate 53,536 of VMDO01000520.1, read as the reverse complement.
AGAAGTGAAGTGACCTTCGTGTCTCACATTCTTAGCCAAAGCCGAAATGACAAAATGCTTTGAGGACATAAGCAAAATTCAGATCATAATGTCTTCTGTGCAGCAGTTTCAACAAGACTTGCAGTGAGTATCCAATCTCTAAACAAGAGGCAGGAATGCTAACACAGTAATTAAAATAACTCCAAACAATGCCTGTCATTCCAAGAGCTCCACAATTAGGTCTTTTAAGTCCTTGGGGGAAGTCTGAGCATTGAACTTCTGATACTGCTTAGTTGCTAAAGAACTTTGCTCCCTGAATTGCTCAAAGCAGGAGTTGTTAAAAAACAAAACAAAACTTTTTTTGGACAAAGCTTGTTAATTATATTTTTAAAAGATATTATAATACGCTAACACTTCCATTCGAGATTTTATTTTATTATTAGATTATACCAATTTGTGCCTCTGAAAATTGTAGCTCTCTCCAAAAATAAACAAAAACTCTCCAGAACCCAACAGTCTCATGGTTTCTTTGCAAACAGACAGACAGCCTTGCAAAGTGTCGCTGGGTTTTTTTTTGTGGCACAATCTTATCTCCGACAGTTGCTTAAGAGGCTGACCCCAAGGAGGTCAACATTTTTCCACTAAGTCATGCTTTTTAATCATCTAGGCAGCAGAAAAATGAGAGGTTGCGACTGCAATTTGATGGGGTGGGGAAGGCAGTGGAAAAAAGAACTCGAGGTGGACTTGCCAAGCACATGACAGGTAGGGTTGCGGCACCAGGCCAGCCTGGCATGCTGTTTGCCTGCAGGAACTGGCAGGGAATAAACCAGTGCCCCTGTTCCAAGGAGAAACTGCTTCTGCATAAACCACCTTGTCCAAAGTGCCCCTTCTCTCTGGGCCGGGAAGGCTCCGAGAGGCATTTCCTAACCTCAGCCCAGGCGGGGCATCTCTAGAAGCATCCATCTCCAGCTGTGATTCTCCCAGCCCCATACATTCTCCCCTCTCCCAACACTACTTTCCCCATCCAGCTGTCACACTGGGCTGCCCAGGCTGATGGCTTGGACATAACCAATGGGCACCAAGTTCCCTCCTTTGCAAACAGAATAAAGTCCTGTCAATCACACATACCAAGGACATCCAGATCCTTTATGGCCTCTTGTGCAGGAACAACAGGCATTCAGCCTAGGTTTGGGCAAATCTCCCAAGGCATACCTCTGCAGAGCCAGCCTTTGCCACGTGGCTCCCAATCCCAAGAGGTCCTGCCATCTGAGAATCTCAAATGGATTCGCTTGCAAGACCAGGGGAGCTTTGGAAGGATCTAGGAGACGGTCTGTGAGATGGAGTTTTGGTGTTGTAGAGGTCAGCGCTGTCCAACAGAATATTCTGTTGGAATGAAAATGCAATGAACATGTTCTCTGTCCTGTCCAACATAGCAGCCACTAGTCACATGTAGATAATGAGCACTTGAAAAGTGGCTAAAATGTTGAATTTCATTAATATAACTTTACGTGACATATAAATACAAGTATAAATTTAATACAAATTTCAATAGCTACCCGTGGCTAGTAATTAGTGCCCTGGATAGATAATTAAGCACGAGGGCAATGAAAACAGGGCTTTCTGGAAGAGTCATGATGTTTGCTAGGCTGACCAACACAGGTGGCCTCAGAGCTGAGAACCGTGGGGCTGGGGACAGGCTCTGGAGACTATGAATTCACCAGCAGGCTTTGTGCTTGGGAATGAGAGGCGCTGGCGAGCCAGCTCCCATTTCACACATGGAGGGGAGCTGAAAGGCAACACCAGGGCTCCAAAGGCCCCAAATTTGGAGGCCTAGCTATCAACTGTCTGTCTCTAAGCCAGGTGATCTAAACCTAGCTGCCTCTGGAGTGGGGACAGGAGAGAGATGCCTGGCACCCAGTGTGGAAAATGTGAGCGACTCTGGTCTGATCCGCCCACCCCTGTGTGTGCATCCTCAGCCATCACCTCTGACAGACAAACGGAGCTGGCCACAAAGAGGGCAGAGGGCCCAGCAAAGAGCTGAGATGCTAATAGGGAAATCAGACACCGGCAGGTGGAGGAGATGAAAGGTGGTTAACTGGACACAAAGAGCTCATTACCAGCTCTGCAAGCTGAGACCTTGGCCGCCTGCACACCCTGCTCCTCTTTGCTGGAGAGGACAGGAGTGCTGGGTAGGAGGGAGGGCAAAGGGCCTGGGAGAGTTAGCTGGGCTAGCTCCCCAAGGCACTTTGTACAAAGCCATTGGGCAAGGCTCTGCTCTGTCAAGTGACAGAGAGGAACAAAGACCACCTCAAAACTGCTATGGGAAATCTCATTCCTACTGATGGACCAAAAGCCTTGAAGATCTGCTTTTTACCTTGCCTGGTCTCTTATTTTCTCTATGACCTTGACGAAGTCATTTTAATTTCTCTGAGCCTCAGTGGCTTCTTGAGTGAAATGAAGAAGTCGTTTGCACCTTGTTCCACTGTCGGGTGCTGAGAGCCAGCCCACTGCCCTCCTCTCCTCCTCTATAAATGTGGACTAATGCTAATTCGGATCTTATAGGGCTTTGGAGGGAATCAAACACAGGTATGTGGGAACATGCTCTATAAACTGTAAATTCCGAGTGCTTGTTCTTATTAGCTAATGCTGAGGTCCCCAAGGAGCATTTAGAGCGAGGGCTGGGAATGCCAACAGCTGTAGCTTGGGACAGGAGCAAATGAACAGCACTCTGGGCTTGTGCTTACAAACCCCAGGCCAGGTTCTTTGGAGAAATGGGTGTGATATCATTGCCTGGCTCCCAGAGCCTCTGTTTCCCCAGGGCATATATAATAGCAGCCAGAATACAGGGCCTTGCCCAGACCCTGGTCTCTCTGTGGAAGGCCTTGTAGCCCAAGAGCTCCCACTAGGATGCTGCTCCCTTGGTCCACTCCAGGGGTTTGCACCTGGGTAAGTCAGATCCCTCTTGACTCCCAGCTTCCAAAGTCTGGATTTCTTTTTCTTGGAGAATAACAATGGACTGGCCTTGGTGTTTATTCCTTCCTAGGAGGGGCTGTTTTGTAACAATGGGCAGATCTCTCCCAGCATCCTGCTCTGCCCTGAGCAGAATGAATGCGCTGCAGCTAATTCAAATGAACAACACACCCTGCACTTTGCTCTCTAACATGTGAAGGCAACAAATAGAATCTTTGAAATACTTGCCTCCTGCTATTTTATCACTATCATTATATTATTAGTACATTACCTAAGTGATTATACATTATATGAATGATTAGTATCATTATAATATTTGTGTCTTACTGACTTTTCAAAGTGGCTCATGGCTGGTAAGAAAGAGAAAGAATTGTAGCACAGGAGCAGAGGGCTAGTGCAGGTGTCCTAGGAGGGTAAAACATTTTCCAGCTCTGCTCAGAGGCCACTGAGCTCACTGGCCATCTCATTTTGCTCAGCTCTTCCCTGGCCTGAGGCTATGGAATATCCACCTCACCCTATCCTGCTGTCCCCTGTTGCCTCTAATCCGACAGGGCCCTTGAGCAGAGATTTGGACTTCATAACAACTGCTGGACCTCCTTCCTTTGTATCAAAGATGCTTAAGCCTCTAGCCTTGAGACTTGAAAGAAAAGGAAATCCTTGGGATAAACACCATCTTTCATAAACATTTCTCACACACACACCCATCCTACAAGTCAGGAGTTCCAAGTTCCAATTAATTAGCAAGAATTGCTACTGATAACAATGCTGAGCCCGGAGAACTGATGAGACTTTTAGAACATTGGAGAATTTTTTCAAAGTTCTACAGTGGTGAGAAAAACCTGAGATTATTTGGCATCGATGATTTCAAATACCTATATCTTATTAACTGTGTCATCATTGCTCTCTTGAAAGAAGACAGGCCTTCTCGTCTTCCAGATCCCTCTCTCTATCCTTCTCCATTGCTATCACCCGATGTCCCAGGGCCACACCATCTTTCTCACTCAGAAAACCCAGATCCACCAGGCTGCCATTCCAACCATCTCTTCATGCTTCATTTTGGAGACAAAACTGTATTTAGCTGATTCCATCCTTGTCTGGACTTCCCCTCCTAATCCCTCCCACATAGCCTCCAAACCCACCCCTGAGTGGGAACAACTCTTTCAAGTGTCCTAGGATGTACTTGCAGCCCTGCCCCATGGCCTTTACTTGGCTTTCAGTCACTACCACTTCAGCCCCTTGCCAAGGTAACTCACCTTGTCCCAAAGGTGAGGGCATCAGGTAATTACCCATCTTTCTTTAAGTTAAAAAAAAAAGTATTTTTTTACCCTCAAACAAAAATTGCCTAATAATGTTGTTGTTGTTAGGTGCTCTTGAGTTGGGTCTGACTTATAGCAACCCTATGTACAACAGAATGAAGCATTCCCCAGCACTGTGCTATGTCTGGCACTATGTCAGTGCTTCTTTGCTATTCACAGGGTTTTCAATGGCTGTTTTGGGGTTGTTTTAAGTGGGCTGCCAGGTCCTTCTCCCATTTTTGCGTTGCTGGGGATTGAACCCAGGCCTTCAGAACGGGAGCACTCTACCAACTGAGCTAAACCCCAGCCCTGTAAAAGACCCCTGGAAATTTAGTTGACTGCAACTGTAGCACTAATGCTAACAAATGAAAAAAGGAGTTATGTTCCTAGAGATATACCCCTCTGTAGCTGACAATCCTACTATGCTCTCATCTGACAGGCTAAAGAAGTGGTTCTCAAAGCTCAAATCCCAAGGTCCTGTCATGCAGGGAGTAAAATTGTCTTCAGAATAATACTAAGAGGTCTGCCTTTTTCACTGTGTTGACACTTGCATTAATAGTATAAAAAACAATAGTGAGTAAAACTCCTGGCACCTTCACAAGAATTAATGCAATGACTCCAAATTTGTACTTGTCCTCATGTAGTGTTCACCACCTTGCACTCATGATGGAAATAAAAACAACAACAAAATTTACTGTCCTTAATCAAGCAGCAAAAAATTAATTTTTATTAAGTACTGACTCTTAAATACATGTTGATTTAATATTTGGGGTGGTAAGATGGAAAGTCAAAGGATTTCAGCTGCTCACTGAGAAACAATGGTCACTCCAAAGAAAAACTCTTTTGTGATTGAGTTGCCAGCTGAACTAGCCACTCCTTTTTTTTTTTTCTTTTCTTTCTTTAATTTTTAAATTTTTTAAAAAAATTTTCTTGTGGTCATGCTAGGTTGAAACCAGGGCCTTACACATGCTAACCAAGCACTCTATCACCAAGCTGCTTCCTTAGTTATTTTTTGTTTAGAGACAGAGTCTTGATATGTTGTGCAGGCTGCCTCTGGCCTTGAGCTCACAGTCCTCTAACCTCTGCCTCCCAAGTAGCTGGGGTGTGCCACTTTCTCAGTTGAAAACAATTTTAACTTAAAAAAAAAATGCCTGACCAATAAATTATGGTTATTCCAACCTTGGTATTTGGTAGATAATTTCTCAAAAATGAACAAAGTGAGCCTGTCACTTCAAGGAAAGTGACTTATAGCATCTGTCACCAATGACAAAAATAGAACTTTCAAGTGAAAATTAAAATTTTGGAAAACTTTTATCAGCCACCATGAGCTTGACAACTTCCTAATACTTGCAGGCTTTATAATGACACCAGTGGAGATGTTAACAATTATCATTTTTTTAAAAAATCATTGGTAATTTTTAATGTACAATTTTATGGGTTTCATTATAACATTTCCATACATGCATTTCATTATGCATTGGTTCCGTTCATTTCCCCCTTTCCCCTTCATGATATTGCATAATATGTTACCATTTGGAAGATCTGTATAACTCAATGAACTGACATTTTCTAAATAAGTAGTGCATTACACTACAGAACCAAGTCTGGGAAAAAGAATCAAAGTGCACAATAGACAAATTAATTTTAATGTAAAAGTATAAAAACTTCACTTGTAAGGTTTCACATACCACATGACATTTAAGAAACTACCACTTGTTAAGTTTTGGTGAAATTTCAAATAAAAAATTGAAAAGACTGTGAAAATATTTCTTCCTTTTCTAGCTACATATCTGCATAGGCCAAATTTTTTTTCCATTTACTTCAACAAGACATACTGCAACAGATTAACTTGTGAGAGTCACACATGAGAATCTAGCTGTGTTTCATTAAACCAGACTTGAAAGAGATTTGCAAAAATGTAAAGCAATGCCTCTCTTCTTACTAAACTTTTTCTGTCTTGGAAAGTACAGTTATTTTTTAATGAAAAACTATTATTTATATTAACAGATAATGGTTTTATTGTTATTCTAAATTAATAACTAAAAAATTTAAAAATTCTGTTTTAATCTTTAAAATAATAAAGATATAATCAACATAAACTAAAACTCTTTGGAGGGTCATAAATAATTTTTGAGAGTATAAAAGGGACTGAGTCCAAAAGTTTGAAAACTATTGGCCTGGAGAAAAAAATATCCTTTAGATGACCATGTAAGTAAAGATTAAAAGACAATGTATATTTTAAAACTGGGAAAGAGTTGAGCGGAATGTAGAAGGTGACTTCAAATATCTCAAAGGCCAACATGAGGATGAGAGCAGTCTTTTTTAATCTGATGTAAAAATCTAGGATCAGGATGGAGGATTTTGTCTCATCCAATTTTCTAACAAAAGTGATAGATATTACCTCTCACTGATGCATGAGGAAATCAGGATAAAAAGAGGGGACACAAGTTGGCTGGGATGTCACAGATAGTAGGAAAGCAAGACCAGAACACAGTAATCCAGATTTTTAGCCCTTAATCCCCCTGAGCTGAAGGGTTCTGTGCTCCCTATTACTGGCAGTTTCCAAAGAATGCCTGGGTAGCCCAATGTCATGCTGGAGGATATCCCATATGGAGACAACTGGTCCCATCTCAAACCTGTCTCCTACTCTGAGATACTACAGTGCTACAGTTCTGGCTCCAGGGGGAGTATATACAACTAGGGTTCCCAAACAGTTTGCATTTTCCCCAGAAAAATTTTGAACAACTGCCATCTCCCTTTGCATGTCCTAGAACTTATGTTATATTGTAAATATTAACATTTTAAAACAAAACATGTATACCACTCTTTTAAATGTACACAATGGGTTATAAAAACCATAGCAATTTGATATCAACCGTCACCTACTAAAAAAATTCATGAATAAACTCGTAAATCAAATCTTATAGTATTTGATGTCAAACTATATTTCTCTATTTCAAAATATATTTCTATTCTACCTCTCTATGGAATTTTTTTTTTCTTTTTTTTTTTTTTTAGCAGTACTGGAGGTTGAACCCAGGGCCTCACGCTTGCGTGCTTTGCAAGTGCTGTACTACTAAGCTTTACCTCCAGCCCATTTTTTTACTTTTTGAGACAGGGTCTCGCTAAATTATGCAGACTGCCTCTGGGAACTTGCCATCCTCCTGCTCCGCCTCCTGAGTCACTGGGATTACAGGCGTGTGCCACCGTGCCCGGCTCCTGGAATTTTTTCTTAATGTAATATATTTTTATGTTTGCAAGTTCTTAGTTATTAGCTTTTCATACTCCTCTGTAATAAAAGATCTGTTTATGTATATAAGTCCACATGTTAAAAAAATGTCCTGTGACCTTAAAGTTTTGTTAGTAAAAAAAAATGCTGTATTGGCTTATTGTAGCTATTAGTACCCGAATGATTGAAGATTCTCACAAACAATTATTAAACACAAGAGCAAATTTTTCTTGGATTAGTTTCTTACTGTGAATGAAGAGTGAGACTTCCAGGGCCAACTGGACAACATTTTGATTGGTCCATTTGTTTGATGTCCCTAAAGTTCGTGGACTGGGAAGGTACTTTGTAAGAACCAGGAGGGTGGATGGTAGGTCTTTCCCTTGCAAAGAGAGAGAAGGATAATCCTGACAGAAATGTAGGAAACGAAACCGTTGAGAGCTGTCTTCAGGAATTGCGACTTAAGAAAAGCAACGGAAGGGAGCCAAAGATGTGGACATGGACTTCCTGAGGACCCTTCCTAATGTTATTCTCCTGGAAAGTTAGCTGTTGTCCTGTTTTAACACTTTGCTAAAATGTGAGGTGGTGTACACACAGAAGCATTATTAAGAGGTAATTTGGCATGAAACTCTCCAGTACTAAAGTGCCAAGGAAAATAGCCAGGAATGATCCGGATACTTCAGCTGCCACATCCAAGGGAGCAAATGACCAAAGAGAAAAAGAAATCATAATTAAGTATTAGCTGTCACTATGAATGCTTCCATCAAACAGGATACACCCAACTTTTGAAGAAAACAAATTCCTTCATGGCAACACCTGTGATGTCCCCTGGAAGGATAGTGCTGGGCAATTTCTCACTCAGCGAGCCTGCACTTGCCAGCCTCACAGTGCCACCTTCATCACTCCCATTAAATCCACATATGTGTTGCATTCTTTCATTACTTGTTTAAAACATATTTTCTTAAAAATCAAACTCTACATTGTATAAATAGAAAAGTAATGGTATGTGTCATAAGTGGTTGTTGTTTGGTGCCATTGAGTCAGGTCTAACTCATAGCGACCCTATGTACAATAGAAAAAAACACCTCCCCACATATGTTCTAACATTGTTAAAGTTGTCTTTGTGACGCCTACATTAACTTTGTAAACCACCAGGAGTATGTGTACCCTACTCAAACCCTGGCCTGGGCTGTTTACACATACCTGGACCTTTGCAGAGTTGTTGAGTTAGAAGGCCCTTGGGTGCTTATGTGTGAGATGCCCTTTATATTTAGATCTACTTCTAAGAGCCCAGCCCATCCTTAATTCCAGAGAAGCCATATTTCTCAATAATAAGCATCCCATGAACCAGACCTGGAACCCCAGGGACATCAAGCTGGTTCATGGGACTAAGCATGTGTCTGGTCAAACTTTGTAGGTACCTAGGCCACAGGGATTTCACTTGTCTTTTCAAGGTCACATGGTACTCCAATGTCATTAACAGAATAAAAGAGACAAATAGAGCAGTTGCCGACCTGTACACATTTGTAATCCAGAGAGCATGTCATCATATCTTCCATGGGTCAGGACTATGACCATTAGCTTTTTTGCAATGCTGGCTAATTGTTGCTTAAACATCATTAATTGTTATTACTATGCTTGAAATAAATAATTAACACACTACAGGAAGACACACTTATCTCCTAAATGCACTAAAATAACCAAATACCTTTCTGGCTCTATCCATAAAACTCCTCCATTTTTCCATCTCTAAAGATGAGATCCTGTTTGCTAGAGCTTTCAATGCTGGGAGCTTACATTTTGATAAAATTTTTATTTATGGTTTCTGTTTTGAAGGTAATGTATAATCAAGAGGCTTAATGATGTTGAATCTCTTTGAACAGTAATTTGATTTCTAGGAATTGATTCCAAGGATATGAATCAGGCCTGCGCAGAGATTTATGTAAAATGATGTTCCGAGATGTATTCTTTGTAGGAACAAAATATACCACAACCTCAATATTCAGCAATAAGAAGTAGTTCATAACAGAATGAAATAGTTTTTTTTTTTTTACAAAGAAACCAAAGGACAAGAACATAGTCACAATATTACATTAAATTTAAAAAGGATTCACTATAGCATATACAGTATTAGCTCAATTCTATTTTAAAAATATAAGTGCATAGAAAAATGTTGAAAGTAAACATACCAAAATGTCTCAGTAATAGGAATATCAGTGTTTCTTTTCTCTTTCTACCATTCTGTTTTCTTAAGTTTCTATAAAGAATAAATATTACCTTTATAATGATAATATGCTCACACACATTCACACTTTTACCTTTTGATTTATAAATCTTAATCCTAAGTATTCTAGGGCTAGGGTTTAGCTCAATTGGTAGAGTGCTGCTCTGCACTCTCTGAGGCCCTCGGTTTGATTCCCAGCATTGCAAACAATGGGAGAAGGACTTGGCAACCCACTCCTGAAAAAACCCTGAAACAACCAGCCACTGAAAACCCTATAAATAGCAGAGAAGCAATGACATAGTTCCAGGCATGGCACAGTATCAAGGAGTGTTTTGTTCAGTTGTACCTAGGTTTGCCATGATTTGGATCCAACTCAAAGAACCTAACAATGAATATTCTAAGGAAATAGTATTAATCATGGTCTAAGATTTATATAAAAATTATATGTAAATTATCAAATTATTTATAAAAGAAAAATATGACTTAAAAATTCAACAATTTGCCAGGTGCTGTGGTGCATACCTGTGATCCCAGTGACCTAGGAGGCAAGGTCAGGAGTATTGCAACTTCAAGGCCAGAGGCAGCCTGTATAACTTATTAAGACCCTTTCTCAAGATAAAAAATTTTAAAAAGGGGGCTATGGGTGTAGCCAAGTGGTAGAGCACTTGCAAAGTATGAGTGAGGCCCTGGATTCAACTCCCAAGTATTGAAAAAAAGTTCAATGATTGGGCAGTGGTGAAACAAATTATCTTTTAACTTTATAATATTGTGCAGTTATTAAAAATGATGTTGTTGTTGTGATAGCTTCCAAATATTTTTAACGTAAGTTGTAATGACATCATGCTATTACATAAAACTACATAGTAGAATGGTGTTTGACTTTGGCTACATAATGACATAGGTGCATTGGAAAAGAAGGCAAAAGATGCAAGAGTATTATTTATACCTGGTGAGATTATGGCAACTGGAAAAACAAAAAGATTAAAGGAAAAAATTAAAATTTCATAATGAGCATAAAAGTTTGAAAAGCAGCCAGGCACAGTGGCACACACCTGTACTCCCAATGACTCAGGAGGCAGAGGCAGGAGGATTGCAAGTTCAAGGCCAGAGGCAGCCTGTGTAACTTAGCAAGATCCTATCTCAAGATAAAAAAATTTATAAGGGGGCTATGGGGTGCAGCTTAGTGGTAGAGCACTTGCAAAGTATATGTGCGAAGTGGTGGGTTCAGCACTCCAGTACCGCATAAAAGAAACAAAAATGAAAAGCATAAAAGTAATAAAATACATAGACTATCAAAGACAATAGGAAATTATTACTAACAAAGAAGGAAAGAAAAGGAAAATCTTTCCTATAACTACAACACCCTAAAACTACTACTACCGTATTAACATTCTACTGTCTGTCTCTTGGTCATGTGGTAGCACAGAGGACTGTCCACAGCACCTGCTCTGTCCACTGGGATCACACTGTATAAGCGCTTTATGTTGCCAAAGTAAAGGAGGAAGATGATTGCAAAGAATATTTTAGCTTCTGTCTGAAAACCACCCTAAATCAAATCAGGAGAAAGTCAGGCTTATAAACCAGCCTTCTCTGGAATGAAGTTTGTGATGCCCTCTTTGCCAGGGCCCACTGTACTTATGTGAGAGATAGAGAACCTTTCTTCCCATTAGTGCCAAGAAATCCCTGGCTGAGAGGCAAGCAGTCAACACAGCTTGCTAAATGCTTGGGGGCCTCTTTTACACAGCTTACCTAAAAAGCTGGACAAGTTTAGAGAAATTTCAGACAAATTCACATTGTTTCCTAGTTGAGTTTGTGCCATCAGGAGCCCTCTGCAAGCGGGGGAATGAAGAAGCAGATGTGGGATTTGATTTACTGATTCACATCCTTCCTGGGGTGGCAATAGCAGGTGGCAAAGCGAGAGGCAGCCCTGTGGCTACCAGCCGGGAGAGGAAGGAAGCCCCAGCCTCCCTCAGCCCCGTGTGAATGAGGGCCTGTCTTCATATCCTCCCATGATTATTTCAGGACTCAGGCCTGAAAGAGCATCTCAGGACATTCGCTAGACACCCAGGAATAGCTCTTGGCTTCAGTCACAAGATCCACCACCCAAGTGCATCCCTTTCCTTCACGCTACAATCTGCCTTTTATACCCCTTGCAGGATGCTGGGTGGACCAGGAGAAAATGCTGAACCTATAAAAACCTTCGCCATGGCATTGCCAAGGTACAGGGATAGTTTTCAGGGCAGGAAAGGGAGAGAGGAAGGGCCCAATCAATCATTCAGCACTCATTAAGCAACTATTTGCAGGACACTGTGCCCAGCATTACAGGAACAAAGAGCAGTCTAAGACATAGCTCCTGGCTCTGCAGCGTGACGAGCACGCGGCCCCTGGGAGAGAGAGGCGTCAGGCCCAACACAGGCCCTTTGAGAGCAGCTGGTTGTATGGATCCAGTGTGCAGCAGGCTGGCTGGGAAGTGAAGAAAGCTTGTTTTCTCCTGGGCCATGCATAGACCCACTCTTGTGCCCATGGGGCTGGGGAGAGGGAGAAGTCTCCCATGGGAATAATTCCAGCCCTCTGCAGGCCCTAATCCAGGGGCCTTCCCCAGCAGTGAACGTGACCTTTGTGTCAAGTCTTTGGGTACAGCAGGGAAGGTGCTGGGTTCTCATACAAAGTGGCCTTGATATGGATAAGGTGGGCAATGGCTCAGAAAGAGCCAATGCCACTCTGAGAAGCAGCCCCTGAACCCGGTTCTTCTGAACCTGGTGGCCCTAACTGCCTGTTGTCCACTACATTACTATAATTTTTACCAAGGGCAGAGGTGGAGGGAATAGGGATAGGCGAAAGAAAATTTGCCATGATTCCAGTAACATGCCGTGTCTGTGGCTGGCTGTCTCCTGCCAAGGGTTTTGGAATTTTAACTTTATGTCTCTCCGGGGACAATTGAGGCTTTTTAAAGTCCGCTGTTGTGAAAGATGATTTCCTGGTGACCAGCAGGCTTGCACGCAGCTCAGCAAGGCCTCCCAAACTCCGGAGGATATGTGAGGTACCACAGTTTGGGTACTCAATGACACAAGGGACACAAAGAGAAGGACACAAATGTAACTGAGAAGTTATACCCAGGGTGGCCTCATGACGGGGATTTGTGGAGGCCAGGGGAGGGGCAGAGAGCAGGAAGCTTCCCGAGGGCTTAACCTGGAAATGAAGGAAGCTGAAGCCATCCCTTATGTCAGCAGAGGCGTCCTTCAGGGGATCAGAGAGGGATTTAAGGAGCCCCCAGAAGGATAACAGTATCAGATTTGGGTCCAGATGCTCCACTGCACAGGGAAGCCAGGCTCAGGTGTTCTTCCTGAGGATGGGCTCGGGGCAGGTGTGAGTGAGGAAAGCTGGGGAACTGCTGCCTGTCTTTGATAATCCTCTCACAGAGGAGCCATAGCTCCTGAAAGGAATCAAGGACGAGGAGAAAGCAGCTGCCTGTGTTTGAGCCACAAGACCTTGTCCTAAGGGTGGCTGGTTCTTAGCCCCAAGTCCTTCAGTCCTCAGCCCAGGGCAGAGCTACAACAGAGGCTCTGGGGCAGTGAGAAGCAAACAAGAGGTGGAGGCAAGGAAAGTCCACCCCCTGCTGTCCCTCCTTCTACCCTGTGCCGTTCCCTCCTGCCCTGGGAGATGAAGGGGAAGATGCGAGAGGCTGTCAGCTCTGTAGATCAAAAGCAGTGCCCAGGTCACAGGAGCCCCGCATTGTGTGAAGAAATTGCTCCCTCTGGTTCACGGAGCCGCTTCCCTGAGAAAGAGAGTCTGCCGCCTGTCTGACCAGTAGACAATGTCAAATGGTAGGCATACGTGACCCAGAATAACAGCTGCTGGAATGCCAAGGAGGGCAACCAGGCAGGGAGGTGCACTGATCAGACAGCAATTTACAGAGCCCAGGGAAGGATAACAATATCAGATCTTGGACCAGATGTGTAGAAGGGACAGGTTTAAATGAAAGCCAAGGAGCCATAGCTATGCCTAGAACTCAGCATGGCAATTAATAGGTAGAAGCCTGTGCATGCTGGGCTGGTGGAGTCAGGCAGTGAGGCTAGAATCCCAGGGCTCCAGCAGTGTAACAGAAACTGCCACAGACACACCCTCAGGACCTTTCCCTGTACAGAGCCCAGGCCAATTCAGGCATGGGGAAGGAGACCCTCAGGGAGAGACATATTCCTGACCACTGCATTCTTAGAGCCCCGGAGCCACGGAAGGAGCAGGTTTCTCCAGGAGGCAGCCAATGACCTGCTTGCACTGGATGGCAGACATTCCTGTCCCACAGGTTGGCAAACCCCTGGGGACACAGCATGAGGAGGGAGCTGTAACCCTCAGGTGTCCTCACAGAGACCCTCCCACATAGCTCTAAGAGCTGGCTGCCACTCACAGCCTGCCCAAAAGGGACTCACACTTTCTAGTAACCATTTACTCACCCATCCCATGGGGTGTCCTAATTCATTCCAAATAAATGTGCAAACATGGATTTCACTGGTTTGGATGACTCTCCAAATGGATGTGAAGACAAAATAAGGCTCTGCCTCTGTGGGTGTTTATACATGCTCACAAGACAGCACTGACCCTCCAAGGACAACAGAAGGGCTGACCTGGATCTTTCAATGGCTAACAGGGCATCTACTGGAGCCTGGCTAGGGATAGGCCTGAGTAGGCCCTTCAGAGGATAGGGCAGAAGGGAAGGGGGCCAGCTTCTGAGTCAGGAGGCTCAACCCTGTCCACCTAGCATCTGCTCTGTGAAGGAGCTGAGCTTGTGGGTGCCCGGCGTGGGAGAGGGATGATGGCTGAAGGGTATAAAGATGATAGCAAGTTATCCCTGCCCTCGAAGACCAAGCAAGGAGAAGGTAAGTCAGGACCTGTATCCTCAAAGCCCAGTCCAGCATCCTTGGAAAGTACAAAATGGCACAGGCACTAAAAGAAAGGTGGTATGCAGGACAGAGAAATCAGGGAAGCTTCATTCTTGCTAGGGTGGGAAGGTAGGGGAATGACTAACAAAGCCCAATGAGCCATTTATTTGATGACCTTGTCTCAAGGTCAAAATCATAACCCAAGATTCTCTTTCATCTGTCAAGTCAGGACTGATGTCTCCTTCTCTTCTAGTTCCTTAGAAAAGTAGGTCTCAGTAAAAGCCACATACTATAATTGTTCTCAGGAGTAAAGCCAAGATCAGAGCACCAAGATTCCCACCTCCGGCTCTGAGCTGAGCCCAAACATGCATAGCAATGGGCTCTGGCCAAATGCCAGGCCCAGCCAATCCCCAGAGCTCTGGTGGGAAAGCTTTTAATTGGATGGCACTAGCTTTGAGTTGGCCCAGAGAGTTTCCATCGTTTGACAATTGTCAGGCCAGCTTATTGCAGAGCCCCACATTTGGCATAAACAGGAACCAGCCATGAGGAATCTGAAGCTAAAACAAAATTATATGAGAGGTAGAGTTGCCCCCTCAAAGTCCCCATTTTCTTTTCTTTTCTTTTCTTTTCTTTTCTTTCCTTTCCTTTTTTTTTTTTTTTTTTTATGGCATTGGGGTTTGAACCCAGGGCCTTGTGCTTGCATGCTTTCCAAGTGCTTACGCCTGTAATCCCAGCAATTTGGGAGGCGGAGGCAGGAGGATTGCAAATTCGAAAGTCCCCATTTTCTATCAAAGCCTAGTACTGCCCTGTCACTTTCTCGGATTCTGTTGGGGGGGTGGATTTCATCATCACCACCCATATCTGAATTAATCGTAGCTTTTGTATGGCCCATATAGGTTTTGACCAGGCTGTCTGTGTTCCAGAAGTTCCCACGAACCCCAGACTCACTATGCAGTACCCAGCGTAGCAGGCTGCATGTGGAAAGTGCCCAATAAACCTTCATCATTTTAATATTACAACCTCCCCTCTTTCTCTTCATCAGGAAACCAAGAGCCCTTTTTGAAATCAACTTGTGACAAGAGTGCTTTGAAGTCCCAGGTAAGATATTTGGGAACTGGTGGTGGTCCCTACCCAGAGGACAAGGACGGATTTCCTGGGGCCCTCAGTCCAGCATCACAAAAGAAAGGAGACTTGAGAATCTTTTGCTCAAGCCACAGTGAGATATCATGGGAGTCCAGAAGTGATTTTATTTTCCTCTGGCCATTGAAGACTCAATTCAGCCCTCCTCACTCAGTATGGCAATGCCTTTCTTCAAGGTCACCTACACTAAGCCTCAGACCCAGTGAATGGCCTGAAAGACTGGACAGGCTGAGAAGACTGCAATACCTGGCCCTTTGTCCTAGGACATGTTTAAAAGGAGAATATCAAAAGCACATGCAAGATGCACCAATGACTACATTCGGAAAGGTTCTGTGATGGAAATCTAAAACCCGGAACTGAAAGGCAACCTCATCTATGACCATGAAGAGATTCAATCTGACTTAGAGATTGGAAACTGATATCCAAAAACACCCTGCTTGGTGGGCCAGGAAACTTCTGCACCTCCCACTAGGTTGGGGGGCCCTCTACTGTGACCCACTCTCAGGGAGGAAGGTATGAAACCAGCCCTGAAAGAGCCTCCCCCTCAGCTGCCTTGCAGGCTTTCCCTTGCAGGCTAATGGGGTCCTTATTTACACCCAGCAAGAGGGACCTGACTGTACTGACACAAAACAATGGGGCCTCCTTGAACCCCAAGTGTGTCTGAAGTCTCGTTCCCAACCTTAGCTTTCATCTCGGCACTCTCTCTTCCTCTCTCTCTCTCTCTCTCTCTCTCTCTCTCTGTTTTTTTTTTTTTTTTTTTTTTCGGTACTGGGGGTTGAACCCAGGGCCTCACACTTGCATGCTTTGCAAGTGCTGGACCACTGAGCTGCACCTCCAGCCCATTTTTTTTCTTTTTGAGACAGGGTCTCACTAAGTTACACTGACTGCCTCTGGTCTCGAACTTGCCTCCGCCTCCCAAGCGGCTGGGATTACAGGCGTGTGCCACCGTGCCCGGCTCGGCTCTCTTTTGTGATCACCCTCTCCCCATCATCCTGCACCCACCTTGGCTTATCTATTTTTTTCTTTCTTTACAAAATAAATGCCCCTGGGACAGCTCTAAGGAATGACCAGCCAGAGTAAGCCTACACTCTAGCCAGAACCAACCAAGCTGCAGACAACATGCTACATCAGAGGAGCAAGGCTCTGGGGGTGGAGAGATCCAAGTCTATGATTCAGGCTGGGCCTGTGTCCTCCTCTGTGAAGCCAGGTGAGAATTCCCACCTTGGAGCTAGGGCAAAAAAAGTAAGGAAGGTAACACATGCAAAGAGCCTGGCTTGTAGTGGGCGTGCAATTCATGCCTGTTGCACGAACCCCTCACATCCTATTTGTCTTCCTGGGGCCAGGCACGCCACACAATTTCCCTAGCCCCAAAGTTTTCCCTTACAAACAGACCCCTCTCCCCCAAGTTTAGCAACACAGGAACTTTCCTTGACGATCCAAACCCAGTTCTCTGCCCCAGAGGCAAGTGAAGTGCCAGGCAGACATGGCAAACCAGAAAGAATACTGGGCCAAGAGGGTACAGATATCACTTTGCTCTCTTTTTGTGGTCCTTATGTATTTCCAGGACTGGGATTTTGTTTAGCTGGTAGAGCGTTGTTCTGCAGTCTCTGAGGTCCCAAGTTCAATTCCCAGCATTGCAAAAAATGGGAGGAGGACATGGCAATCCACTCCTGAGGCAATCCCGAAATAATCAGCCACTGAAAACCCTATGAGGATCGCTATCGGACACGACTCGATGGCACCTAACAACAACATGCATTTTCGATCCACCAGACAGGATGAGCTCAGCTGGATTATAGCAACAGCATCCCTGCGACAGCTGCTTCTTCGGCTTTAGGTAGTTTGAACATTAACTCTGAGTCAGCTGGTCAGTCATCACCCTGAGGACGCAAGCAGTATCTGATGCAGCCTCCTCCCTCATCCTCCTCATGAGCCACCTCTCAGCCCACACGGCCTGGTAGGAGAGGGAAGTTCTGGTCTGAACTGAAGGTACCAATTGCTTCCACCCCTGCTGCGATGAATAGCAGCATTCCCAGGGCCAGGATACCTAGTTAATGACAATGGTTGATGCCTACTGGACCCATATGTGTCTCAGGTACAAGGCATTGCTTTAAACCTAATGTCTCATCATGTTGGCTTTTTACTACAGTCCTATAGGGTGAGGACCATTATTGCCCCATCGTACAGATGAAGAAACTGAGGCTTACTGGCATTAGGGGACTTTCTCGATGTCACATAGCTCTTACAGGTGGCACTGGTACACAAACCCAAGTCTGCCTCCAGCCCCAGCAAAAAGCCACCAGACTCTAAGGAGTCAGAGAAAAGCTGGTACTTAACTCACCTGATAGGAAAGGCCATCCTTCCGGGGGCTAAGGCCAATCTCCTCCATGGTTGGGGTGGTCATCATCACCTCAGTCATCTTGGCCGATCTCAGATAGTCAGGGCTGCCGAGAGACCAGACCAAAAGTCAACACATGCTGTCACATGCCCATTTCCCCTCTCAGGGTCTTTGTGGCCCTAAGACCAGGGGTCTCTCTGGAGACAGGATGAGAGGTGCTCAAAATAGAGCTTGCAAAACAAGTTCACCTCACCTGATGAGGAGCCCTTTCCAAGCCTATAGTACCAGGGCCCTCACCCTACCAGGCTGACAAAGCCCATGTCTGCAAACCTCTGCCCTTCTCTCCTATATGCTACAGGCCCCCTACCACCCAGGACAACCCTGGATTTTCTGATAAATGACAACTAGAACAATAGTAGGTAGCTGAATCCAAATGTCCATATGAAAACCAATCACAAAAACCAACCTAGCCAAGTCTCTCTTCACTCCTCTACCTAAGAATAAAAGTAATCCTTGCATGAATTTCCAAAGGGAAATTGCATATTATTATTACATAATAACAATGACAGGCCAGCCTCAGGAAGACAAAATCCAATCATTTGCTTTCCTAAATGTCCCTGTCTGGTGCTCCTTTAGGCAAAATGTCCCACTTAAAGCCCCAAGGGGTCAGGTTTTCTGCAAGCTTCACATCTGCCATCCAACCCCCCTCTCTAACCCCAGCAGCAGCAGCTGCAAGCTCACAGCTTGAAAAACATTCCCTGGATTAAAAGCCTTAAGGATACCCAGACTCTGATTGCAAAGGAAATTTCCAAAGGGGCCAAGCTGGCCCACCAATGGCTGACATGTGAAAGTGCTTTGTACTCTCTAAGCAGGATACAAGCGCTCCATTATCCTTGCACAAGCCATGGGCACACACAGGGTCCCATACACATATGCCAAAACCACAAACCAAATCCAGGTACCTGCTACCAACACTCAGTATTTTTACCATCATGTCTGTGCATACGGCTTAAAAAAGAAAAAGGTGAGGTAGACTATGTCTAAGGAAACTGGCAGACCAGACTTCTCTTCATTTTTTGATTACTGCATAGAGAAATAGCATTGGATTTGGAAATAAAAGCAATAAATTCTGGTCTAGCCTCTGCTCCCCAAGAACAATGTGCTCTTAAGTGATATAACCTCTCTGAGCCACAGGTGCCCTGTTTGTTACTAGTTGTTGTTGTGTGCCAAATGGTCCGAAACATAGTGACCCTCACACGGTTTTCAATGGCTGATTGTTTTGAGATTGCCTCAGGGGTGGATTGCCAAGTTCTCCCATTCCTGCAGTTCTGTGGATCAAACTCAGGGAGCAAGGAGAAGCACTCTACTAACTGAGCTAAACCCCAGATGTGAATAATACATAACTCATGGTTATGTTAAGGGCTAATGTCTGGGAAAAAGTGTTGTTGACTCTGAAGTGCTAATTAATAAAAGAGTCCTAAACCTTAGTTTCTTGGGGGCTAATATCCCTAAAGGGCCCTAACATCCACCTTGCTAAATTTTGAGCAGTCAGACACACAAAGACTCCACTGGCCTTCAAAGCCTCACCCTTAAGGCACCTGGCTCCACATGCACCACGGAGGAGGGAAAGTGGGGATGCCCAGAAGAGAGGGGTACACAAGACTAAAGGCAGAGAGGGGATTTTGACTTTATTCTTAGAGATCAGCCCCCTCTCTAAACAAAGCTGAGATGGCATGGGGGCGAGGAGATAGAAGATGCTGGGCTTGGGGGCAAGTTTAGGTTCAGGAGCTGAGACTTCCAAAGGCAATTTCCTCCTGGCTCCGGGAAAGCCTGCTGCCAACGCCCCAAAAAGCGGGGCAGAGGAGCATCCACAGGGTTCTCGCCAGGCTCTTCCCCGATGTGGGACTATTCTGTCCTCGCTCGGGGCTGTGGTGCCAGCCCAAAAAGTTGAAGCGAAAAGCACGAACTTTTGGGCTCCTGGGCTAGGCAGGACCGCAACGAGGTTGGAGCCCGCTTCTCCCAAGCTCGGCGCCGGCTTGACACTGGGCTGGGCTCTCACGCCCGCACCTGAGAGTGCGCTCCGGGGCTGCCAGCGCTGGCCGCTCGGCCGCCCCTCCCCTGCCTCAGCACAGGAAGGAAGCAGCAGCCGGTGCGTCTGTCCCAGCAGCCAGGGGCCTCTCTCCGCATCCTTCCCGCCCCGATCCCCGGCTGGGGGCGAACCTCACCCCCTACTCCCTTTCGGCCCTGGCTTCTTCCAGCCCGGCACCGCGAAGCGGCTCCTCCCCAGCCCAGGCCCCCACAAAGGCGTGTTCGTTTTTAGTGGCTATGGAGAGGGCAAGGCTCGAGAGAGTGCGGCGTGTGCTCTGCTGCTTGTGGCTTACGTGTGGGGAGAACGTTTCCCCTACCCCCTCACCCCCAAGCTCTGCAAACGCAGCGGCTGCACCAGCTCAGCCCCGCTGCAGCCGGCCTCGACGCCGAGACTTGCATGCAAACAAAAAGAAAAAGAGGAGGGGCCCGGGGAGAACCGGAGCCCCCCTGCACTACGCAGGACGCGCGCCTCCGGCAGCCCTCCGCATACAGGGTTTCCTTAGGGGGGTTCAGGTGGGACCCCCGGTTGTCCCCACCCATCACCACCATATACACACCCTCCAGCCGTCACTTAAGTGAATGTTCCGAGTTCACTCCCTTTGTCTAGATGCTCGCAGCATCCTCACCCCCACCCCCACCTTTGCAACCTTGACGTTGACTCCTGCGGGGGCTCGGACAGCGGGTTAGCGCTGGGCGCCCGATCCATCGGGCTGCCTTCGCACCCAGACCCGGGACAAGCTGGCCTCGGGCCCGGACCCACAGCTGCTACACGGGCGCCGGCCACAGGCGCAGGATACTCACCAGTGAATGGGGAAATAAACAGACATGAAGTCCTAGGGGAGGCTGACCCACGCCCTTGTGATTTAAAAATGGTCACTGCGTCCCGAGTGATGATGACACGGGCCCAGACGGACGCGCTGGGCAGCCGAGCGCGGGCGCTGGGCATTCGCCGGTCCGCCTTCCCGAGACAGCCCCGCTGCCAGAGGCCTCCGCGGTGCAGACGGAGCTCCCGGCTCTCCACCGAGCTCCGGGTCCCACAAAGAGCCCGGGAAGCCGTATTTATAGGAGCGGGGGCGGGGCTTAGACCCGACAGGCCCCGCCCTCCCTCGCCCACTCCTGGAATAACGTCACCAAAATCATGAATGGCTTCAGCGCTCGCGGCTCCGGCGGGCGGCGGCTGCGGGGCCGGTTCGGCTTTGCTCCCTGAGGGCGGTGGTTTGCTGCAGCTGCCAGCCGGGCCCCCTCCCCACAACTCGCGCACACTAGCGCGCGGCAGGGCTGGAGCTCAATGTCAGCACCGCCTCCTGCTTACAAACTCGTTGGCGTCCGCAGTCCCCTTTCTTCGTACACCCGGGGACTCCACGGTGGCGGCGGTGGGCTTGAGGAGGGCGCTGGGGCCTGCGCGGGACTTGACCGCTCCGCCGCTGGGCTGCGTCGGGGGAGGGCGCCATTCCTCCACGCGGGTGGCCCGAAGCCGCGCGCTCCTTGACCCTCACTTTCCATCCCCAGCCCACACTTCGGGACCCCACTTCTGCGCTCATTCCCCCAAAGTAGGCCTCTCCCTGGAATTGTCGCCCGTGGCACCACAACCGCAGCACTCGAGGAGGTGCGTTCCTTCCACCTAGGGCTAGCTAAAGGGGGAGGGGGTGGGGTGAAAAGAGCCCCGCTAAACAAGAAGCAGTGAGGAGGTTCAAGAGGCGCAGAGCTAGGACCCAGTTATCCCTGGAGCGCGTTGGGTTACAAGGGGAAGTTTGCAGCCCTGAGAGCCTTTGAGGGTTGTTGATGGGAGAAAGGATGTGGTGTCGTTCCATTGGACACTCTCTCTCTCTCTCTCTCTCTCTCTCTCTCACACACACACACACACACACACACACACACACACACACACACACACACACACAGTCCACGGTGTGCGTAGGGGGTGCAAGTGGGCTACGCACAAGCACATCCCACTAGTCTTAGTTCTTAGATCTGCTCCAAGGATTCGCTCTGTGACAGCAAAAACAAAGAGCTTCAGGGGAACACCTTCCACCTTGTCCGTGCGTCTCCAGGGTCTGTCCAGACAGGCTGCGCAGTCCCCAGAGCCAGGATGATGGGAGTCTGACTCGGCACCCAGCGCTGCCCCTCTGTGGTCTCTGCTTCAATTACTTCTGTGAAACAGCTTTATAACCTTGCCTTTATGTGTATAAAGGGGGCTGGCGAAAGAAAAGAGGGGGCTTTCAAAAACTAAGCAAAATGAAATGTGCTTTGAAGTAAGTCAGCTTTTTGAAAGAAAAGCAGCGAGTGCGTGGAATCCAGTTACACGTGTATAAAAGCTGAAGGACAGAGCTTCTCAGGTAAAAGGATGATGGGATAATAGTGAGGATTTAACGGTGGCAAGGCCATGAGGAGGCTGTCAGAGGGGCCTCTCATAATTTTCCTCAGCCCCCCCCCCACTACTATTTCATTTGGTACCGGGCACACCAATCCAAACAAAAATAACCAATGAGAATGATTTTAAGATAGTCTTGTTATTTTCAGTCACATATACATATATCTAACCTGAATAAAAAGTGTGCTTCCTAATAAATCATAGTTTCATTATGAGTTCCCCCCTCCAACCACAAAACTTCCGGAGACTGTCTCTACCCTTCAGGTTAAATCAGGAAGTGATTTGTGCTGCCTTTTGCTCCTTTGGGGTGAGGGGCTCCTGATGGAGGGTCATGCTTTTATGGATAGGTGCTCATGGGAGATGCTGCAGGGGTGGGGTTATTGCTAACAGAGGGGCTGATGATGCTCTTTGCATAGGGTGGGGAAGTGTGTTGTGTCAATGTTGCTGGCTGGGTGTGACATGTCACCTGCGGAGCCAAAAGAGAAGTCAAGGCTTGGAGAACTGGTTTCCAGGCTGGGAATTTCTGGGGCCTTCTGAGGGGAATGCCTGAGCAGGAGGAAGCCTTCTGCCCTGTCTCTGCAGGAGCAATTCCTGACAATGCCTTGGGATGAAAGGCTGTCTTGCCACTTTGACATAGAATAGACACACTTTGTATATTTGTGATTACCTTGTGAAACGTTTAAAACCTAGCCAGGTACCTCACCCCCACCCCCCACCCCCCCACCCCCCCGCCACACACACCTTAAGTTGAAATTGCTCCCTTTGGAGAATAGCAAAGGAAGGAAAGTCTCCCTCCACCAGTACTGGGCTGGCCTCTGGGCCAGTTTCCTACATTGGAGGACACTGCGTAATTGCTTTAATCTACTCTTTGCAGCTATACCACTGTGGTGACTGATCTGGTCAGATCTTGGAAGCTAAGCAGGGTTGGGCCTGGTTAGTATTTGTGGAGAGCACCTAGGAACCCCAGGTGCTGTAGGCTTGGGAGAAGGACCTGGCAGGCCACTCCCAAAAAACAATCAGCCATTGAAAACCCTATGAATAGCAGAGAAGCACTGACAATAGTGTTTTGCCTGTTGTACATAGGGTCGCTATGAGTCAGACACCAACTCAACAGCACCTAGCAACAACAACAACAACAACAACAACAACAACAACAACAACTCTTTGGGAAATTATATAAATGTACAGTTTAGCTAAATTTTACCTGTCAGTAAGTTAGAGCAGAAAATAAACCTTGGGTTGAGACCCCAAATCTACACTGTTTCCTCTGGGACCACGGAGACACAGTCATTCACAGGAAAATATGGGGGGCATGGTGCCAAACTTTGATACAACCGTAATGAGTGTGCCAGGTGTCAACACTACTATTTCATTTGGTGCCTTGCAGTTTCTCAAAGCATTTTCACTACCTTGGCTCTCAAAAGAATGTGATGAGATTAGCGTGGCACAACGTATGGTCTCCAGTTTCCAGATGTGCAAATTGAGGCTGAAATAAACTAGGGAATTTGCCAAAGCTCACACAGCTAGAAAAGGGTAGGCTGGGCCTGGAACTCAGAGGCTGTGGGTACACTCAGCTTTCTGCTCTGCCACACTGCTGTGCATCATTACATTTCCTTCACTCCTCTAATGAAACAGAGAATCTTCACATGTTCACTGACCATTTCTTCCCAGTGCCCTATGAGATAGGCTCCTATCCCTACTGCCTTTGAATAAATGAAGAAACAGAAACACAAGCGAATGAAGTTTCTCAGAGCCCCAGAACCTTAGAGCTGAAAGAGACCTTCCAAATCACCTAGTCCAGTCTCCTCATTTTACAGGTGAGAAGACACTTAAGAGATTAAATAGCATGTCCAAGGTCACCAGGGTATTAAGTGGTATAGATGGAACCTGGGCCTACAGACCTATGGTCAAATATTCTTTCCACTAAAACACGACATTGTACAGAGCATTTGCCAAAAAGTCAGCATCACAGGGCAAATATAAGATCCAGACTCCCTAAGCCACCTAAGTCTGTCACCAGCATTTATTGAGCATTATTTACATGCATATCAAGGAACTAACCTCCTCACCGGGCCCTCTGCATTCTCTCCCTTCTCCCATCTGAATCTCCAGGGACGAAAAGGCTGAATTGCAATTCAGCTTCAACAAAAATCTAGAATTGCCTTCTTCTCCACCATCACTTAAATCCAATTTCCCAGTTCCTTCTCTTCCTTCTCTAAAATAAAAATTTTTCAAAGAATAAAGGTAATGAACTTAAGATATTGTTAGTTACCTCAGTTGCAACTATGCCATGTGTAAAAGACATATAGCTAATTATTTATCTAGTCAAGAAATAAGTCTCTGTCTAAATTCATTTAGCAATCTATTCCCACATCTTCTCTCCCTCTGGCTTGCAAAAAGACAGTATGGCATTTACATTGTCTAGTGGAGGTAAAGCTGGTTCTTTGGTTAGTACTTTGGTTAGTTGTAAGGGACTTCACCAAGTGCTGTTTGACTATGGGGAGGAAAACCGGGGAAGAGGAGAGAAGTCATGTTTGCTTATCTATTACTACCTTTATATCTATTGCTCCACTTTACAGATGAAGAAACTGAGGCCATGATGAGAAACTTGGCCATGGCCACCTGGCTGTCAAATGGCTGAACTAAAATTTGACTCTGGGGCTTGCTGATTCCAAAGCCCATTTTCCCAACAATACTACACTTATGGTCTCTGTGGCTTTGTTTGTTTTAACAGCTAAACTATGAACTGAATACAGAAGTATTGGTTCCAATAGCAAAGACAAGGGCTCTTGGTATCCATCCAGTAGGGCAGGGCAGGCAGAATAAACACGTTTCCCACCCTGGGAATCTGGGAGCTTCTTAAAGATATCAGTCAAAGTTTTGAGGTTTAAAAAAAAAAGTGAGTAGGAGAAAGGGAGTTTCTGGCCAATTTTTTGGTGAAACTCATTTGGGTACATAAGAAATCTGAGAGGCAAGAATGTGTGTGGGCTGATGTGAGGATGAAATGAGATAATGTTGTGAAAACAGTTGATAAATTGGAAAGCACTGAGGAGACACAGGGCTTGTTTTTTAGGGGAGAAGGGGGAGTTTAGCAGAGTTAATTGGAGCTATTTTGGGTTTTTACTCATTTCAGATGTTGACTGCTCTATCTCCCCACCACCCCCTGGAAATCCCTTGACTGATGTTTCCAGCTTTTAGGGGGCTGCCATCAGAGGCAAGTAGTGATGCTCTGCCTGGTGCCACTGCTGTGGCCCCAGTGTCCAAGTACCTCCCCTCGCATCTCCACCAGGACCTCCCAGGAAGTGCCTGGCTGGGTACTAGGTACAGGCTGATTGCAGAGGCTGAGAGTGTGAACCCACCTTCCCACCTTGGCCATTAGGCAGTGAGCAGTCAAATATCACAAAGCAATCCAAACCCACCAGACAAAATCCTCCTGCCTTTGACTTACTTTGCTGTTCATCCTCAAGCAGGATGCTTGACCTCTCTGTGTCTCAGACTCCTAAAGCAATCAAAGCAGGCAATAGAAGCCTCTTTTTCAGGTCTCAGGGTACTGATAAGGCTGAGGGAAATTGCTTCTATAAATTCTAGGGAGAAGATTGCTTTGCATTAGGACTCTGTAGCCCAATACAAAGCCCATGTGTCCTCCTGCCCTGGGCTATCCCAGGTTGCTCCTCATTCTTTACATCCAGCCTCCCCTCACCCCAAAAGAAGCCTAGGATCTGGCTGCTCATAAACTCTTGCCTGCCCGAATATCAAAGAGTTCCAGCCCTGGCTTTTTCTTTATTTCTATCAAGAGGATTTGGAATCAAAGGAATCTTTCTGAGAAAGAAAACTCTATGGAATCTTTAGGGTCCAGGCTCTAAAAGAAAACACTCCAACTGGAACCAGTTCAAGACTCTCATGTCCAATTAAGGAAATACTCACATTCCTGCGCTAGCTCTGGCTCTATCTCGCTTTATCTCCTTCCTCATCCTTGCAGGAATGCATTTCCACAGCCAGAAAAGAGAGCTCACTATCACCAGGACCTGGTTTGTGCAGCAGAGTGCTCCTGGGGGTGGGCTGAGACCACCCCCTACATTAGACAAAGAGCATGGACCACAGAGTAATGTCGACTCATTCACACCATCTGTACCGCCCCTCCCGCCCCATGTCTCTGGAGAAACTCCACCGTACCTGTGGGGTTATGAAAAATGGAGGAAAACAATCCAACAGCTCCCCGTGGAGAAACACACTTTCAGTTCTCCTTTCAACTAGACAGGATGGCAGCTAGCTCCCCCCCAGGGGCAGCTGGTCCTTGCCAATTTCACACCCACTGCCCCTCCTTGCAGGAGCAAACAGCGTGTGATGCCCCAGAGAAGGCTCCTGAGCACCTCGCAGCCTCTGAGCTGTAACCCGAGCCAGCCCCAGCCCGCTGGAGTCCCCTGTGCACTTCACACCCACATGGCACCCGCCTCAGGATCAGATGGCCAGGCCCATATTACACCTTCCTGCCCTTTCAACAATTCCAGCAGGCATTAGCCCCTACTATGTGCCAGGCAGGTGGCTGTGTTTGCAAGGAATCCTGTTAGGGGAACTTTCAATCTCTCCCATTTTCATCACCTGCAAAACCACCCCAATAAGCACGGTCTGCATGAGTACACTGCAGCTGCCAGTGAATACAGCTTTAAGATGTAGCCTCTAAACTGCATCAGTGGTACCCCCGAAAGAATCATAAAACCCGGGAGAGACAGCACACATGCTATGCAAGTGCAGTCTGCAGGTGAGTCTTGGGCCTTCTGCCTTCCTATGGAATTTATTGCCTGAGTTCCTGATAAAAAGAAACGAAGGGCTGCCTCTGGTACTCGGCCGGGTGGCCAGTACTAGGAAGATCTGACTGAGACACCTGCTCTCTCTAATACCATATGATAACTGCCACAAAGGAGATATGTGGCCATGGTGGGGATATAATTATTTCTGAGATAGGCAGTGGTCCAGGGAGAACGGGGCTGATCACCAGGGTGTTAAGTTCTGTCAGGGTAAGGATCGTGCCTGCTTGCAGACTCCTATACCTCCGCCACCTGGCACACAGTAGGTGCTCAATAAATACTTGTTCTATGAATGGTAGTAGGAAAAGCTGAAGGGAGAGGAGATCCACAGAGCTGGCATTGAAGGATGAGTAGAAGCCAGAGAAGGGTGATCTTGCTGACAAGAACAGTACCAGCAAAGGCTCAAAGGTAAGGAAGTGCCAGGGGCTTACTGGGAACTAGGAGTGAGCAGAGAAGTATCTCAATCTTGGGAGGAGGCCCTGGAGCCTCCTGTGACCCCAAGTCTGCACGCCATATGGAATAACTATGGCTAGGAAAAGGCGTCATGCACTGCAGAAGGGATGATGAGGAGAATTTCTTGCAGAAAATAAGCCTGTCATTTCTATTAGCCAAATCAATCCAGTTTCCCTCACCTGCTACCTGGCTAATGACACTTCTCTCCCAGCTGGGAGGGGCCTCTGCAGAAGTGTTAAGTAGGTCAAATTTAGTTTTGGTGACATGTGTCTTCTGAGACTTCCCCTTTCCTCCCTTCTGGTTTCACACCTCTCTGCAGCCTGCCCCTGGCATCCGCTGGCCTCAGGAACCCAAGGCTCCCTTCATCGGCGCCTCCTAGGCTCCCAAACTGCCCTTTTTATCTTCCCCCCACTGAAAGTTCTGTCCTGCAGCTTCCTAAGCTCCGGCAGCTGCCAGGCAGAGAACTTGATCTCAGGCACACATTTGCGCTGATGTGAAGATGACATGCAGCACTGCCGCAAAGGCTCTCTTTAAGGTGGCATTTCAGGCAGGGCAAATGGAGAGAGGGGAGGGCTCTCTGATGCAGGAGGCAGGAAGGGGCCATGACAACACAGAGAGAGGAGGGAGCCCCTTGGAAGGGCTGGGATGGGGGCCACTAGCTGGCACTTATGAGACTCTTTTCCCCATCCATCACGGTCCTTCTGGAGGGATCTGGTTGGAATCCTTGACTCCAGCTCCACTGATGTGACAATATTTTAGTGGATTAGCTCTAATGATTAATGGGATTAAAAAATCAAGGGAGATCATTGTCTTCCTTCTAAGAAGGGACTGAGCCTCAGACCAAAGCGGACCCCCCCACGTGGGTCCCCCTGTCACCCAGTGCCCTTGCCTGGGTGCCTCCCTGTGTACCAGCAGGGGTGGCCCTGTCCTCACTGTGGAAGCCCTGTGCCAGCTGGAGTGAAAGCTAATGACAAGTCATTACTGTAAGAAAGGCAAGTGCCTTCTCACACACCTGAGGAAGGGGCAAGGTTCCATGGAAGGCTCAAGGTCCTGGGAGCAGGTGGTGTGGCACATCTGGGGCTTGGCCAACACTGCTGGCCCCAGCTACTGAGGATGGTGAGGCAGCTGGCCACCCATACCTCCCACCCTTATGATAGAGAGGTTTACCTTCAGGGCCACCTCAGGAGCCTGGCCTGCATTCACAGCTACCCCGAGTAAGCACCTGGCTCTGCTGCTGGCTCTCGTCCAGGAAAGGGAAAGTAGGAAGATAGAAGGTGAAGTTCCTGAGGCTGTTTCTGAGCCTCCTGCTTCAATGCCTCAGATGTTAGTACCAGAAAAAAGCTGGAGCATTCTTTGTGCTTGAGTCTCCGTGGGGTGGAGGGAATTTCCCATTTCTAACCACAGGCTCTTTTGTGTCTGGGAGACAGGGGTAGAGGGTGCCAATGACAAGGTCGACTCACTCTGCTTCCAGCTCTGCCCTGGAGAGGGTCCCTTCGTGCATGCTTCCCAGCAGCATTCTCGTTTCAGTTTTTCATCTCTAGGACTCTTCCATGATCTTCCACGATGTTTATTTATTTTTCTACTTAAAAAGAAGAAAATATAAAGCAGAGCATGATGGTGCACATCTGTGAGCCCAGCACGTGGAAGTCTGAGGCAGGAGGATTGCAAGTTCCAGGTGAGCTAGTGCTACATAGTAAGATTGTCACAAAATAAAATAAGCAAAAAAGAACAAGAAGGAGCAGGGAGGAGGAGCAGGAGAAACAATTGAGTTACACACCAGATGTGGCATTACCTGGCATTCTTAATAAGAACTAACAATTCTCTTCTGTAAAGTGAGCTGATACTCCCTGCCCTGGGCTTATGGCGCGGTAAAGGTGCGACGGTGACAGGTACTCGGCTTCCTTAGCAGAAAGGTGTAGTATTGAATTATCTTCTACTGGACCTCCTTGAAGATAGACGGCAAAAAGGAGGGAAAGTGGAACAATTTTATTTCTTGTTGGTAGGAAAATAGAACAAAGGCAGCGAAGTCCTGTCTTGGTTTCTGAGAAGAAGCCAAGCCAGTTCTCCTAGAAGAAAATGATGCCCAGTAAAATGGCTGATGTCCCATCTCTCCTGCTTTGTAGCACCTTTCTGGGTATATTTGTGCTGAGTCTCACACTTGTGACACCATGTGTACAAGCACACAGGACTGAGGACTGCCACACAGGATTGTGTGGCAATACAAGGAGGTTATGCTTTTCCTTGCTGGCAAGTTTATGCCCCCACCTTCATAGCCTGTCCTTCTATACACAGGGCCATAGGCATTTCCTTCAGCGTCTTAAGGTGTCAGTTCTACAGGAACGTTAAGAAACACCCTGGTATGGAGTGCCAGAAAGTCACCCAGATCTTCTTTTGTTCTTGGGACCTCTGCATGTCCACACAAGCACATATACCTCGTGCCAGGGGCATCCTGGCACTTGAACAAGTGCTCTGTTTTCTAGGGCTAAGCTAGGGAAAGAACACTGACCTCAATCAAAACAGAAACAGAAACGTCTCCTCCGATTCACAGTGTTTCACCACCTTTTGTTTGTGTTGGGTATTTCTCGCAAGCAGCAATGAACATCTCCCAGGGACTTCAGGGAAATAGGTGTGAGGGACAGACCCCACACCAATAGAACATTCTCTTCCTTCTGGAGAGCAGTGACTCTTGATGGGCAGCAGCAGAGGTGTCACAGTGAGAAGATCCTGCACCAGGTATAAGTGTCTGATAGGAAGAAAGGAGGGGCTGCCATGGCCACGAGGGGTAGGGAGTGTTAGTGCGCGGTGGGCTGGTGGCAAGAGGTGATGCACAGCCATCTTCCAGCACTTAGGGACTGTGTGCATGTGGGACCACAGGAGAGGGAGGGGGAACTGCCTTGGGGATTTTGAGCTAGGGTGGCTGGAAAACGGCGTTACCATCTGAAAAAGCAAAGTCAAGAAGGGCTGGCTTGGGAGATGAGGGTTCTGGCTGTTTTAGACAGATGGAGATTCCCTGAGAAGATCATTCACAGAGTGGCAGCTGTAGCTACCAATGTCAAACCACCCACATCATCGTTTCTGGAGTTCTTGGGCACTTGGCACTAAGGCTTCTGTCGAAAGGTCACAGGCATGGCGAGTCTGTGTCAGAGGTGCTTGGGCTGTGGTCCAGACAAGGTTCCGCAGAGGCAGGTGCTGAGACAGAGCTTGGGATCAACACCTATGCAAGGGAGGGGAGGAAGCTGGCTGGGGCAGAGGAAGAGGTCCAGGTGAGATGCAGGCCCAGCAAATCTTGGCCAACCCAGTGGGCAGCTTTGGAGCCAATATTACCTGTCTGACATTAGACCAAGCTGCCTGGGCCTTTATTGCCTTGCCTGGCTCAATCCACAGTACAGGTGGTCCTGGGAGGATATATGCTTAGGGGAGGTGACTCTCTGCCACCAAGACAAATCCAGAAAACGCTGACAGCTGGGGTAGTCTGCTGACCCCAAGCCCACAGCTGGGCAGCAGGTCCTTCTGGAAAGGGAGATCTGGGTGGGCCATTTCATGCCTTCCATAGACACCAAAGCTTGCAGCCCTGCTTTCTTGCCTCTCTTCAGTGTGCTGTGCATTTCAGAGCACTGCAGTGGGGGCCCTCCTCAGGGAAGGACCAGATTCAATGCACCTTGCAGGCGACATGATGAAGGCCCACCAGGACGGGCAGCTTTCCCAAGTTTAGTGAATGGTGAGCCCAGGACCAGCATGCAGTCCTGCCAGCCCCTCGGCCCCTGCTTAACCCTGCTGTGCGGACTGCTCCATACCCTGGGAGTCATGGCTCATGGCTCCTCGCCTATGGATGGGCTACCAGCTGTGCCTCTGTCCTCTACAGCTGCAGCTTTGCTGGGAACCCTGAAACCTTATTTCCCAAAGCATGAGTAAGGTCGGCACAAGACGTGGGGAGAAGACTGCATTAGATTCCCAGTGAGGCAGGGCCCCAAGGCTGTTTTGTTCCTCTGATTTTTCTCTTGGGATTAAGGCTGCCCAATAGTGGTCATTCTGGAGTCTTCCATAATTGCTCTTCCTGGATTGGGCCTTGTCCTGGCCACCTGCCTGCACTGAAGGTGTTTTACAAAGCATCCTGTGGAGCACCCTCTGGAGTTTATCACAAGGCTGTTGCTGAAAACATGACATTCCAATGACACGTCTTCTTATCCTCCCTTATGAGGCCTCCTGAGAGCCTCAGCACTGGGAAAACACGGGCTTCTCTACACCTTTGCTTTACAGATTAGCAACATCACAGGGTACTTCGCAAGCCAGGAAGTCAGAGCTGGATTTAAAAATACTCTACTCCAACTGCACGGAGCTCATAGCACGTGACAAGGTAGCAATCACAGGGCTTCAACCTTTTTTGCCTTTAATTTCCATTCCCTCTGTATTTTCTCATTAAAAAAAGAAAACAACTTTGCTCTATTTTATATGGTTGTTGTAAACTCAAATACTTTCTGGAATGATGAAATATGTAAATAACAAAATCAAATATGCTTTCTCTGGGGGACTTTGATTTGTCTTAGGACTTGCCACTCCATATTTTATACTGTTGAACCACTTCCCAGAGATGAAGTTGCTGTAGGATTTTAGGAGAGGCTGAAGATGGCCTCCCACCCTGCAGTGTAAATCACAGTCACATCTGGGAGCCCATATGAGTTAGCAAGCTAATGGAGTCCCAGAGCAGCCTGGCTTGTTAAGTGGTCACCAAAACTCAGGTCTGGGAGAGTCCAACACTATTCCCAATTTTGCTGAGTATGACACATGGCCAGGATCAGCCAGCAAGGCTGCCTTGCCCTTTGTGGTCCAGATATGATGCAAGCTTCTCCCTGGGAGCTACTGGGTTTTGCAAGGATGCATTACAGTTCTTCGAGGTATTTAAATGTCTCCAGGTAAGTCAGTCCAGTGATAATTGCTTTCCCTTTGGTGTTTCCACAAGCTGGGCCATTTTGTTGTTGCTATTCTCCACCAAACCTGAATGGCCCTCAGGAGGCATTCTTTCCAAGCTGACACATCAAAGCAAACCCTCCTGGAATTAAGAATTTTCTCCAGCTGTATGTCCTAAGGCTGAACACATCAGCGCCAGAGAGATTTGAAAGCCAGACGAGTCCACCTTTCTGAGCGACTGTCTCTTTTGAAGCCAGGGCTTCCTAGGCTAAATGCTGATACCAGGATCCCTGAATTCCTGTGCTTGGCCCTGATGATTCTGTGCAAAACGAATTACTCATTCCCAGGTGTTGAGAAGGCCAATCACCACAAGCAGACAACGCCCGTCTCTACCACAGGGCGTCTATTATCCTTTGTCTTTGGGTTATTTCAGATCACCAGGAAGGGAGTGAAGGTAGCAATGAAATCCCTTGGAAATGACATGTAGAAAGCATGAATTAACCTTTCTCAGCTTCAATTTTCTTGCCTGCCAAGGAGGGGGTAGAGATGAAAACACCCACTTTGCAGAGTTGGTGTGAAGGGTTAAAAGAGATAAATGATAGAAACACCTGGCACTGCGCCTGTACGCTGTCTCAGCGCTCTTTAGATGGTAACTAGCTTGTGCAAAATGCAGTCATCTGAACAAAGTCCTGAGACTTTGCTAAATCAGAAGGGCCTATAGATTAGCCCCATTAGCATCTCACATCGCTGGCAATTTATTATGAAGGCAATTTCTGGTCATCCCCACCCGCTGAATCAGAACCCACATTTTAATGAGATTTCTTGGGTGACCATATACACATTACAGTTTGAGAATCATCCACTTAAGGGACAAGACTTTTACCTTTCAATCTGATGGTATTGATGGTATTTCTCTTGACAACCAACGGTTGGTAAAATGAGTCTGTCTATCAAATTAAGACAATCTTGACCTAACACAGGTCCTCTCAGGCCAGGCTGGCTCTACTGTGGTTCTGGCCAGCCCAAGGCTCCTTCTGCTCACCTGCCCAGTTCACCTGCCTCCTGTGGTCACCTGCTCAGTGGCCAAGGCTCAGGGGAGATTGCGGCTCTTTGTTTACTGGGCAGGCACAGATAAGGTTTCTCATAGCCCCACCTGAGCACCAATGCCAAGGTAAACTTGCCTTCCAGAATCGCTCCCTGACTGGAAAATGTGTCAGTCTATTTATTTCTCACTCCCACTGGAAAAAAGGTGGGGGTGGGGGAGGGGTTGATGGTGATGTCATTCTTTCCACGGAACTTCTCAAAGGCATCGCATGTCACAGTGACTTCCAGGCACTGCTTGGGTTTCTCTACAGAGTACATACAGAACAGAACTGGCCGAGGGCACAAGTTTCTCTTCCTTCTCCCTCTGCTATGCCCCTCCTTCACCTGTCACTGGGGCTTTAATCCCCGGGAGACTTGTGGGCAGCCCTGAAAGGGAACTTGGGTCAGGAGGGATGGAAAATTTTTCTTGCAGTTTCTTCTGGAGGTGAACTGTGGCTAGGCAAACAGTTGCTGGTCAGTGGGGATGGAGGGCAGGTGCTGGCCAGACACATCAGAGAACCAGGAACAAAGGGTAAAATGATCTTGCCAAAAGCCATGCAGAGCCAATAACAGTTGCACTCATCACAATTCTTCTTAACACTTCCCTGGAGTAGATCTAAGCTTTCTAACTAGACTTCTGGCTCCCACAATTGATGGGAGAGGCTGTCATGATGGACTTGCTTGTGTGGCAGTAACCATCTCCAAATCTCAGTGGCCAAAAGCAACAAAAGTTCCTCTTTCTTTCGTCTTCCTCTTGTCCTCCATGGGTTGCCTGGGCTTCCTCAGGGACCAGGAGGACAGAGGTTTTGTCTCTGGGGTGCCATGTTTGCTAAAGTTTTACTCACTGCCTCATGAGGTCAGAAATGCAAGTCAATTCTACTCACATTTCATTAAGCAAAGGAAGTCTCCACGTCATCCCTAACTTCAAAGTGGATGGGAAATGTGATCCTCTGCCTGGAAGGGAGAGAGCCAAAAATATTTGGTTAGCAGCATTCATGATGGCCACATCGGTATTACCAAATATTAACATATTGCTTTATTTGCTTCACATCTTTTTACTTCAAAGACAGTAAATATTAGAGATACAGCTGAGTTCCCCTGCATATTTGTACTTATCCTATTCTCTTCCCTCATTTCTCAAAACTATGCAATGTTTTGAGTTCAATATTAATCGTCCCCATGCATGTTTTTAACTTCTTTATTATACTCGTATGTATTCACGAACATTATAAAGTATTATCATGCAGGCTTGTCACGCTCTGGGGGCTTTGTGTGTGGCTGTGATGCTGAAAGAGATGCCACCAGTATTTCAGATACCAGCAGGGCTACCCACGGTGGACAGGTTTCAGTTGAGCTTCCAGACTAAGACAGACTGGGGAGAAGGACCTGCCAGCCTACTCCCAAAACAATTAGCCATTGAAAATCCAATGAATGGCAGAGAAACACTGTCAACTACAGTACTGGAAAATGACCTCCGCCCCCAGGCTGGAAGTCATTCAACAAACAACTGGGGAAGAGTTGCCTCCTCAAAGTCGAGTTGACCTTAATGATGGGAATGGAGTAAATCCCCTGGGACCTCCTTTTGCTGATGTGGCACAACTCAAAATGAGAAGAAACATAGGGGCTGCAACAATGGCTCGAATATGAAAAGATCGTGTGCATGGCCCAGTGTTGGGTAATGTTTTGTTCTTTTGTACATAGGGTCACCACGAGGAGGCTCTGACTTGACAGCGTCTAACAGCATCAACAATAGTCATATATAGTATTATATACTCTGCAATGTGCGTTTCTTGCTTAGTATTACAACTGTGAGATTTTTATCTCTGCTGACACATGCTGTTGTATTCCATTGTATAACTGCAATACAATTTAGTTATCCATTCTCTTGTTGATGGATATTTAGGCTGTTTCCATTGTTGCAGCAAACATCTTCATACATGTCTTCTTGCTTATCTGCCTAGGAGTGGAAATTTGGACACCATTACTTTCAACTTTACTAGTTATTGCCAAATTGCTCTCAGGAATGCTTAGATCAACTTACAATCCACTAACAATGAATGAGACTCCATGATTTAACCAGTCTTTCTCAATACTTGGCATTAGCTAACATATGTTTTTGCTGATCTGGTGGGTGTGAATGACACCTCATTGTTGTTTTGATTTGTATTTCTTTGATTAACAGTGAGAGTGTGCGTCTTTTTACATTTTATTGACCTTCTAGGGTTCTTCTTCTATGAATTTATAGTTAATATTCTTTGCCCACTCCCTGTCCATGTCATCTTTTTCTTAATAATTTGAGAGATTTATTTACCAATTATATTCATAGCAAATATCTTCTCTCAGGTTATATAGTTTGTTTTTCACTTTGTTACAGTAGACTTTGCTGTGCAGAAGTTAAATGTAATGTGGAAATTATCAACTTTTATGGCTCTTATTTTCTCTCTTTGTGTGTATGTGTATGTGTGAAATCTTTCTTTATCTTAAGGTTATGAAGAATTTTTCTGTGTTTTCATTTTGTATTTTGAAGTTTTGGTTTCTTAAAATGTTTGTTAATCTCCCTGGGGTTGATATAATGTAGAAATCTACTTTTGATTTCCCATATGGATAAAAACTGTCCCTAGCACTCATTAATCTAATAAGCCATCCACATTGATAAACTTTCCACACTGATTTATAATATCATCTCTGCCCTATATTGTTTTTGAACATAGCTGGGCTCCCTACTCTGCTTTGTCCAGTGCCAGACCAGTATTATCTTCCTTCCTAAATATTTTGAAACTAAATCTTGACATCTGGAAGGGCAAATTCTTCCACCTCGTACTTTTTCAAAATTGTTTATCAGATATTCTTGGCCCTTTGTTCTTCCAAGGGAGTTTTATGATCAGATTGACTAGTTAGAAGCAAAACAAAACAACAAAGAAAAAAAAAAAAAACTCAGTTGGACATCAATTAAAATTCTATAGATTAATTTAGGAAAAAATGACACCTTTATGATTTTGAATCTTCATTCTTATTATTTTCTTTTATATGACAGGTAATTTTATGGTTTCCAAGCCCATCATAAGACTCCTAATTTCTTCCTCTTCTCCCTTCTCCAACCTTTCTTACTTTGACTAAATGTTACCTCCTATTTCTTATTATACCTTTAGAATCTTTCCTTATGGTACCATCCATCTCTTTCAAAGTCTGCTCATTTTTCCAACTCTTCTTGGTATGCAAAAGATAAAACCCAGATACACATTGCAATGATAGGTAGGGAACAGGGAGAGTTCAGTTTCCTGTGAGGAGGTATGAAGACATGATTATATATAGCAGGGTGCACAATAATCTTCCCTGAGCTTTGGAATATAGTATGTATAGTGGTTAACATACCCACTATGTAGCCTACTAGATTTGAATTCCAGCTCTATCATTACCAACTCTGATCTTTGGCAAATTATATAATCTCTCTGTGCCTCAATTACCCCTTTTTAATTTAGGGATGAAAATATTAATTACCTTGAAGTGTAATTGTGTAAAATAAATAAGTTAATGTGTGAAAAGTTGAGATAATGTCTGGCAAATTATAGCTTCCTCCTATGTGTTACCTATTATTGCCATTTGTGAGATAGGATATTTAGGGCACACTGAAAATTAGGTTAATGTTTAAACCAAAAAAAATGTCAAAATAACTCAATAATCTCAACACTAGACAAAGAACTTGCTTGTTAGCATTGTATGTTCTCATTAAGCAGGAGAGCACCATTCATGGAGCTTAAGATGTAATCATTAGTGATCCCCAATGGTGCTGGTGTACTGTTAACCATGTTGCAAATTTCACAGAATAAATGAGCTCGAGTTTAAATTGGTACTCAGGATAACCTAACCCAATTTCCCACCTCATGCTTGTAACCTCTTAACATAAAGCTTCTATTAAAAAGGATTTTTATGAGAGGTCAGAATGGTTAGAATACTAAAAGACAATCAGATTTACTTTAAAAATAAATCAAAAGTGATAAAAACAACATGAATAGACCAATGTTCAAAGGTTGGTGGGAGTGGCTGTTAAGAGAAGCTGAAGGAGAGGGAGGATACAGAGCTGATAGCCAACTTCCCAGAGAGACTTGTCAGAAAAAGTCTGGGCTTTGGGAATGAGGGAGTATTTCTTAAAAGCGTACATTACGCCTAACTGAGCTATTTGAGGGGCTTAGAATATATCCCTCCCTGGTCCCCACCACTAGGCATAGGCAGCCAAGGGACCTGACAGATCTACTACTGGTGTCCCCTGAGTTAAGACTTTGGATGCCCCTATTAAAAAACAAAAAGTATGTATATATCTCCCTCTGAGGATATAGCTCAGTGGTAGAATACTTGTTTTGGCATGCACAAGACTCTGGTTTGATTTTGAACACTGCAAAAAAAAAAAAAAAAAAAAAAAAAAAAAGAAAAGAAAGAGAAGAAAACAAAACAAAAAACCCAAACAAAACAAAACAAACTTATAAGGAATAAGCCCCTGTCACCCAGGAGACACTTAAGTTGAATTCCTCAGTATAGGCCTAGCTGAGAGTAGGGTTATAAGGTACAGAAGTAGCACAAGAAGTTGTGTGGGGCAGAGGAAAGGGAAGAGAGTCCGGTGTGGGGTCCTATTACCAGCAGAGCGGCTGGAATGGAGACCCAGTGAAACTAGTAGAGTGGCTGACAGGTGGCTGGCAGTGGGTAATTCAGTATAAGGGTGTGGGTGAAGGTGTGGGAGGCGAGGGCAGTGGGAGTGGGTGGAATCACCCCCAGGGATTTTTTTCTCCAGCTGGCTAAAGCTGGCTTGAGCCCCACGAAGGTCTTTTTCAATGACCCAATAGTCATAGACCTGTGGAGGCTCTTGTCTTCTCCAAGGAAGCAGGATGAAATCAAGGACTCCAAGCCCACCTCCATGGCACACACTTATAGTCCCAGCACTCTGGAGGCTGAGGCAGGAGGATCAAAGGTTCACGGACAGAGGCAGCCTGCACACTAAAGTGAGACTGTCTTTAAAAAATTTTTAAAGGTGGGGAGTGGTGGCTGAGGACGTGGCTCAGTGTTGGAGGACTTGCCTAGCATGTACAAGGTTTGGGTTCAACTCCCCAGTACTGGGGGCGGGGAAGACTCCACATCACTAGGAGGGATTTTCCTTTAGGCCCTCAGACCTCAGTGTACAGTTGCCTCTGACTATGTGCAGTACTTCCCATTTACAGAGCACACAGAGGACTAATTTGCTTCTCCTCATCCTCTGGGAACTAGACAAAGCAGTATGATTTCTCCCCCAAGTTACAGTAAAAAAACCCAAGGGCTCAAGAAGAGGATGAGGAGATTGGATTTACATCAGGATTCTCAGCTGTCAGAATGGAAGACCAGGCCAAAAGGAGAGCTGCTGGAGGAGAAGGCAGGCACTTGCTGAGATCATTATCTCAGAGCTGGGCTGGGCTGGGCTAGGCTGGCTGCCCCAGGTGCTCTGTCCCACAGGGAGGGGCGGCCTGGTAGGGTTGCCACCTTGATAGAGGTCATGCACCTGGGTGTGGACACATGGTAGTCATGAGGCTTGGTTCTTGCCCTGGAACTGTGGTAGCTCCAGCTCCAGCCCTGTGGCCACCTCACACTTCCATTCTGTTGTTCATTCATTCAGCACACAGTGGGCACTGATGCCTCAGGAATATGGAGATAAAAGAAGACCTGTTCCTGCCTTTCACAGTGTGGTGGAGGGAGGCAGTACCTATGCAAGAAAAGGCTCATTCTCTTTTCAGAGAAGGAGAACAATGTGGTTAGGAGCACAGGCTTTGGAGTCAGAAGGAGAAAACAAATAATGGAGGAAGGATATATTTGAAGATATAAAGACTGAGCACTTCTTAGAAATAAAAAAATGTAAAACTTCAGATCAAAAGGATTCCTAATGTTAAAGAAGACAGATGCAAAAAAGGAACTCACATCTAGATATACAGGAGTGAAATTAAAAAAAAAAAATAGAACTAATTTAAGAATAGTTCCAAGTACATAAGACTTAAGATTGTTGTTAGGTGCTATCGAGTCAGTGTCTGACTCATAGTGACCCTATGTACAACAGATGAAACACTATTGTCAGTGCTTCTCTGCTATTCATAGGGTTTTCTTTTCTTCTCTTTTCTTTTCTTTGTGTGGTATTGGGGATTGAACTCAGGGCCTTGCACTTGCATGCTTTGCAAGTGCTAGACCACTGAGCTGCTCCCCCAGCCCATTTTTTTTTTTTTACTTTTTGAGATAGGGTCTCACTAAGTTGTGCAGACTGCCTCTGGTCTCGAACTTGCAATCCTTCTGCCTCAGCCTCCCCAGTCGCTGGGATTACAGGCGTGCGCCACCACACCCAGCTGTTCATAGAGTTTAGAATGGCAGATTACTTTTTTGGGAGTAGGTTGGTGGGTCCTTCTCCCAACCTACAGCACCTGGTGTTCCCAGGTAGACTCCCATCCAAGTACTAACCAGGTCTGACCCAGCTTAGCTTCCAAGATCTGACTGGCTAGGGACACCACTGTGGTATAGCTGCAGGCAAGACTTAAGATGGCTTATCCCAAAGCTCTTTTGGAAACATTCTTGTAGCTAATTTTTTCAATATTGGAATCTAGAAAAAAATCCACAATAAACCTAAAGAAAAAAGGAAGAAAGAAATATACAAATGCCCAATAAGATTGATGGAGAGGGAAAAGCAAAAGAGAAAGAGAGAGAAAGAGAAGATAAAGCCATGTACTGAATACTGAAGGTAGCAACAGACATAATAAAAACATTTAAGCTAAGAATATCATGAAGAATTATAATTTGGAAACTTACTACAGTTGATACAATTTTGGAAAAATACAAAATTCCAAAATTGGAGCAAGAATAAATAACAAACTGAGTTGTCAAGTAGCCAATTAAAATTACAATATATCAAAGACCATCTTGCCTTCCTGAAAAGCTCTAGGCCCTGATGGTTTTAGAGAGAAATTCTGCCTATTTTTAAAGATAAGATAATCCCTTGACATACATAAATTGTTCCAGAAAATAGAAATGAGTTCCCCTTTGTTGTAAGCCTGGTCTAATCTTTATTATAGGATTGGATACGGATGATAGAAACAAAGAAAACTTTAAGGCTATTTATACTTGAAAATTCTAAATAAGAATATTACCTAACTGTACCCAAGAGTACATTAAAAGTTTTACCCAAATAAAGATTATTCCAAAAAATAAGAAAGCTCAGTCTGAGAAAAAACTATTAATGTAATTTTAATCATTAATAAACTGAAGGAGAAAAATTTCCTGATTATCTCAAGAAATTTAAAAAAATCAATAAATCTAAACAACTTTGAACTTAAAAAGTCTCTTACAAAACTGGAATAAATGTATATTTTCTCAACTGGACAAGGTGATTTATTAAACAACTATAACAAATACAGTACATCGTGAAACTTTGGATTTATTTCTGATATCAAAAGTGCCTGCCTGTTAATCAATGCTGTAGTTCAGCAAAGTACTATAGGTTTAGCCAAAGCCAATAAATCCAGAAAAATAAAAAAGGCCAATAGCAAGAAAAGAGAAAAATCTAATGGTCCACAATGAAAACTCAACATAATCAACAAATTATTAGAACTAATTAAAGAGTTCAGTAAGCCTGCTGGATACAATTTATATTAATGTATTTCCTCTGTATCAGCAATGGAATATATATTAAAATAGAAAGCATATAGTAACATATAATATTTTCAGAATTGCAAGCATAAAACAAAAGCAAATTATGAAGTATTTAGGAATCACTCTTATAAAAAATCATATATGTTAAGGAGAAAAATATTAAACTGTATTCATGGTAGATTTGAAAAATGAAGAGAGATACCATGTTAATTGATGAAGTAACTTAACATTGTTAATATATCGATTTTCTAAAAATTAGTCTATGTCCTCAATGAAATTCCAATTAAAGTTTCATGAAACTATTTTAGAAAGTCCACAACTTATCCTATAATGTGTATGAAATAATAAAGATGATCCAGAAATAGCTGAGAGAGAATAGGAGAGTTGTCTTTACCACAAAGCCATCATAGTAAAAAGAGTGTGATTATGGTACAGAAACAAGCAAACAATTCAGAACAAAATAAAGAGCCCAAACCATACTCATTGGTATATATGAAAACTTATGATAGAAGTGGCGTCCCAAAATAGTAAGAAAAAAAAAAAAGAAGACTTTAGAGGGTTAGTGGTGGGATCTAGTTAGTTTACTCTATGGAGAAATATAAAGATGTACCTTGACCTTACATCATATGCAAAGGTAAAACTGGGTAAAAAGGTGAACTATGTCTGTGACTTTGGAATGGGAAAGCACAAACCATATGGCAGAAATATGATGGATTTAATTGTATCAAAATTATATATTTCTATTTAATGAAACTTACAGATAGCTGAGTGACAGCCCTGACGCATACCTTTCTTGACTTTAAACCAGGCAGTGGTCCCTTGTTCTGTTCGAGGGACTTCTTCTTGAACCATGTACAGATTCCTCATGAGTAAAATTAAGTGCTCTGGTATTCTCATTCTTTGCAATATTATCCATAATTTGTCATGATTAACATAGTCAAATGCTTTTGCATAGTCAATAAAACACAAATGCACATCTTTCTGCCTGTTCTCTGCTTTCGGCTGATATCTATCTGATATCAGCAATGATGTCCCTGGCTCCACGCCCTTTTCTGAATCTGGCCTGATTTTCCAGCAGTCACTTGTCACCATACTGCTACAGTTGCTTTTGAATGATTGTTAGCAAGATATTGCTTATGTATGATGTTAATGATATCACTTGATAATTTCCATTTTTGGTTGGCTCCCCTTTCTTGGGAATAGGCACAAATATGGATCTCGTCCAGCCAGTTGGCCAACTAGCTGTTTTCCAAATCTCTTGGCAAAAATGAGTTAGCACCTCCAATGTTGTTGAAATATCTCTATTGGTATTTCATAAATTCCTGGAGACTTGTGTTTGGTCAATTCCTTCAAGGAAACTTCTACTTCATCCTCAGTACCATTGGTTCCTGATCATATGCAACCTCTTGAAATGGCTGGTCATCCACTTTTGGTGGTCTTCCACAATTCTTTTTGGTATAATTACTCTGTGTATTTCTTCCATTTTCTTTTGATGCTTCTTGTGTCATATATTTTCTCTGTGGAATCCTTCATTATTGCCACTCAAGGCTTGAATTTTTCTTTAGTTCCTTAAGCCTGAGAAAAACAGAATGTGTTCTTCCCTTTTGGTTTTCTATCTCAAGTTCTTTGCATATATCATTATAATATTTGATTTTGTCTTCTTGAGTTGCCCTTTGAAATCTTCTGTTTAGTTCTTAACTTTGTCATGCCTTCCTTTTACTTTAGCTGCTTGATGTTCAAGGGCAAGTTTCAGAGTCTTTTTTGACATATAATTTGGTCTTTTTTTTCCCTGTCTTTTTAATAACCTTTTGCTTTCCTCATAAATGATGTCTTTGATGTTATGCCACAACTCATCTGATCTTCGATCATTAGTGTCTAATGCATTAAGCCTGTTCTTGAGGTGGTCTCTGAACTCAGGTGTGATTTACTCATGGTCATACTTTGACTTTGGTATACTTGTTCTAATTTTCTTCAGTTTCAATTTGAACTTGCTTATGAGCAACTGATGGTCTGATCCACAGTTAGCACCTGGTCTTGTTCTGACTTTTGCTATTGAGATTTTCTGTCATCTCTTTCCACAAATGTAGTCAATTTTGTTCCTGTATGTTCCATCTGGTGAATTCCATGCATATAGTCACCATTTATGTAGGTGAAAAAATGTATTTGCAATGAAAGGTCATTGGTTGGACAAAATTGTATCATGTGATTCTCAGCATCATTTCTGTCACCAAGGCCATTGTTTCTAACTACTGAGCCTTCTTCTTTGTTTCTAACTTTTGCATACAAGTCACTAGTAATTATCAATACATCCTGATTGCATGTTGGATCTATTTTAGACTGCAGGAGCTGCTAAAAACCTCCCTGTCTTCATTTGTAGTCTTAGTAGTGAGTGTGTAAATTTGAATAATATTCATATTAGCTGGCCTTCCCTGTAGGCATATGAATATTATTCTCTCACTGACAGCATGTACTTCAGGACAGATCTTCAGATGTCTTTTTTGATGATAAATGCAACCCTTTCCTCT
This sequence comes from Pedetes capensis, assembly GCA_007922755.1. Lineage (NCBI taxonomy): Eukaryota > Metazoa > Chordata > Mammalia > Rodentia > Pedetidae > Pedetes > Pedetes capensis. Next base: position 9,610 of record VMDO01000520.1, on the reverse strand, counting down.
CTAATTTGTCATTCTCAGTGTAGTCGACCATATGATTACCTGATTCAAAGTGTCCCATACTAGTCCATTTTAGTTCACTGATGCCTAGAATGTCAATGTTTATGCACTTAATTTCCCTTTTGGTGATTTCTAATTTTCCTAGATTCATACTATGTACATTGCACGTTCCAATCACTAATGGATGCTTATAGTTGTCCCTCCTCATTTTGAGTCGTGCCACATCAGCAAATGGAGGTTTCTGGGGCTTTACTCCATTCCGGTCATTAAGGTAGACTTTACTTTGAAGAGGCAACTCTTCCCCAGTTGTCTTTTGAATGCCTTCCGACCTGGCAGGCTCATTTTCTGGCAATATATCTGATAGTGTTTCTCTGCTATTTATAGAGTTTTTAATGGCTAATTGTTTCGGGAATGGGCTGCCAGGTCCTACTTCCTAGTCTTTCTTAGTCTGGAAGCTCAGATGAAGCCTAACCACTATGGGTGACCCTGCTGGTATCTGTAATACCAGTAGCATAGCTTTCAGCATTATAACAACACACAAACCCCCACAGTGTGGCAAAATGATAGACACATGGGGGACACCCATTTATACATAACCAGAAGAAAAAATATTGGCAAGGATAGTAAAAAACCAGAAGGAACTCTTGTGTATTGTTGGGATTGTAAAATGTTGCAATTGCTATGGAAGACAATATGGAGGCTATTCAAAATAAAACTAGAAGTACTATTGATCCAGCTATTCCACTTCTGGGTACATAGCCAGAAAAACCGAAAGCAAGCTCTTGAAAAGATATTTGTACACCTAAATTCATAGCAGTCTTATTCACCATGTCCAAGAGATGTAAATAACCTAAATAACCATCTGCCGACTAGTGGATAAATGAATTAGAATGTACAGTAGTCATACAATGCAGTATTATTCAGCCTAAGGATGCAAATTCTGTCACATTGTACAACATAGATGAACTCAAAGACATTATGCTAGGTGAAATAAGAGAGTCACAAAAAAAGATAAATCCTGTATGATTCCACTAATATAAAGAAAATGAATAGTCAAATTCATAGAGATGGAAAATAAAATGGTGGTTACCAAGGGGTTAGGGGAGAGGAAAAGGGGACTTGTTTAATGGGTATCAAGTTTCACATTTGCAAGACAGGAAAGTTCTGGAAATTGGTTTCACAACAATGTGAATACACCAAACACTGAACCGTACACTTAGACATGGTTAAAAAGGTTTTATAATACAAAAATCACACAACATAAATTTACTTTCTTAAACATTTTAAGCCGGTCGTGGTGGCGCACACTGGTAATCAACTTGCTGCGGAGGATGAGGCAGGAGGATCGCCAGTTCGAGGACAGTCTGGGCAACACTTTGGGGCTGGGATTTAGCTCAGTGGGTAGAGCACTGCACTGCAGTCTCTGAGGCCCCGAGTTCAATTCCCAGCACCACAAAAATGGGAGAAGGGCCTGGCAATCCACTCCCAAGGCAATCCCGAAGCACTCAGCCATTGAAAACCCTTTGAGGGTCGCTATGAGTCGGATACCGACTTGACGGCACCTAACAACAACAACAAACATTTTAAAGTGTGTAATACAGTAGTGTTAGCTTTACGTACATTGTTGTATAACAGATCTATAGAACTTTTTCATCTTGCATAAAAGAAATTCTATACTCATCAATAACTTCTGGGGTCCCCTCTCATAGTTAAAATGATAAATTTAATGCTATATATATATATATATATATATATATATATATATATGGGCTGGGATTTAGCTCAGTGGGTAGAGCGCTGCGCTGCAACAGTCAGCCAATGAAAACCCTATGAGGGTCGCTATGAGTCGGATACCGACTCGATGGCACCTAACAACAACAACAACAATATATATATATATATATATATATATATATTTAGCATAATTACAAAGAACAACAGTTGTACATACCTGTAATTCCAAAGTCTCAGAAGGACGAGGCAGGATGATCATAAGTTTGAGGCCAGAGGCAGCCTGTGCAACTTAGCAAGACTCTGTCTCAAAATAAAAAATCAATTAAAAGGGGCTAGGATGCAGCTCTGTGGTAGAGCACTTGCCTAGTATGCGAGAGGCCCTGGATTCAACCACCTACCCCAGTACTGGAAAAACAAAACACCCAACAACAAAGCACTAAAAGGAAGAAAGAAGAGACAGGAGAGTTATAGCAGAAAACCATTGTCATAAATATAGAGCACATACCCACTCAGAAAGATCTTCTGAATCTCAAGATGTATACAAATTCCAAAAACATTTTTTAAAAATTGCAGGAGGTACCTCTGTGGGGGGCAAGGAGGGGAGTGGAGTAATGAAAATAGAAATTAGGCATAGGAAGAGAATGAAATAAAATAAAATTAAATGAAACAAGAAAGGGGCTTTGCACAGCTTGGTAATGAAAATGCATCACAAATTAAGGATGAGAATTACATTTCTACACCAGAAATTTGGGAGTGAGAGCAGATGGAAGGGATGAGATCTGTATTGGTGGGGTACATTAATGTATATCGATGTGTCTTTTGGGCAATAAGACCAGGTTCTGAATTTTGTTTTGTGTTGTTCTGTTTTGTTTTGTTTTCTAACCACTGGGTAACTTGGGTGAATCAGTTACATGTGCTGAGAGTTTCTTTGTCTTAGAAAAATGGAGTTAAAGCAGTATGTATCCTACCTGCTTCTCAGAATCGTTGGCATAATGAACAAAATCACGAGTATGACAGTAAGTTGTGTTCCTGGTCAGGCATGGAACACACTGGATACTGTGATGAGCGCCCAGGTAGGAGTGAGCAGTTAGAGCCTCTGAGCTATCTGGTCTCTTGAGCTTGGCCTCACAGCAGCATTTTCAGTTCTGAGGTGGCCTGGCTGGCAGAGACACTGATCCTAGGGGCTGAAGGAGCTGAGTCATGTCTCAGAACCTCAGACCTCTGAGCTGCTGCCCACAAGGTTTGGCACACTCCTTGGGGGATGCAGGACACAGGCTAAACTGGGACAGTGTCTTGAATTCCAAGTGACCCCAACCAGACAGGATAGTGACTGTCCCTTCTTCCTCTCCCCACTCCTCAGGCCTCAGTGCCAGCCCTGCAGCCCTTCTCCCAGCTTTCCACCAGCTCCGGGGCAGTGAGAGATTCTCTATGCTGTGTGCTCTATGCTATATACTCGAGACTACCCCTCAACTAATGTGTTATGCAGTCTTACATCAGCAAAGGGCTTTTAGCTCTGATTCCCACACTCGCATGGGCAGAGGGGATTATTTTTTCATGGATGCAGAAGCAGGCACAGAAAGTAATCACTGGTTGAAAATGGCAGGTGGAGGCTTGAGTCCTGGATTGTTCCTGTTCAAATGCTGTGCATGTTCCAGTGTTTTGCATGGTCTCTGGGCCTTGGAGCCATCCTCCTGCCTCTCAGGTGCAGGTGGAGAAGGGAAGTCTCTCCTTCCACCACTCCTGTTCCTCAATGGACCCTGCTTGTCCCTTGCCTGTCCAGCATTCCACTCTGGCTCCTTCTGCTCTCCCTGGGCTTGCTCTCAGAGAAAAGGTCTTACAGCTAAGACCCAGATCTTTAAGGGCTTTGCAAGGATGAAAGCTTCTAGAGTGGCAGGCTCCTGCCCCCTGCTGGTGATTTATGAGCATTGCCCTGACAGATAATCTAGCCATCAAATTCTACCAAATCCCTTTATTTTCCAATATCATTTTCTTTCTTGAAGATTAGTAATCTGGGGTTTTTTCTTCCATCTCTTACTGTGTCTGAACAGAATACAAATCATGACATCATAGTATAAGCACCTGACTAAAAGTCAGGAAATGTGGTCTCCAGTCACTTGTCTTTTATATGACAATGGGCTAATCTTTCAGTTTCTATGAGCATCAGTTTTTAAATGTGTAAAATGTGTATAATAATATCTACTCTTATCTTTAAAAACTGAAAATAGGTCTACCGTATGACCCAGCTATAACACTATTGGGAATTTACCCAAAGGGAGATGGGACATCATACCACAGAGACACCCGGCACCTCCATGTTCAATGCAGCACTTTTCACAATAGCAAGGATATGGAATCAACCAAGGTGCCCTTCAACAGAAGAACAGATAAAAAAACTAGGGTACATACACACAATGGAATACTACTCAGCAATCAAGAAAAATGAAATAAGGACATTCGCAGCAAAATGGAGGGAATTAGAGAAAATTATCTTAAGTGAATGAACACAAGCTCAGAAAGAGAAATATCACATATTCTCACTCATATGTGGGAGCTGAATCAAAATTATAACAAGGAAAATCCTATTCAAAGGTCAGATCAAGATAAAAGGAAAAAAAGCTAAGAATGGTGTTAATATAAATGGTCTAGAAAATGCATGCAATTGCTCTGACAAGATAAAAACAAAGTTCACTACAGGAAAAGTTTCTATCTTAAACAGAACTGGAACCCAAGGACATATAGAAAAATATTACCAAGTAAATGATAGAGAAGACTTAGATGGGGAGGTTGAGAAGGGGGGAAGCATAGAAGAGGGTAAGGGGGAACCTATATGAATAATGTACATCAAAATGCATATATGGAAATGTCACAATGAAAAGCATGTCAGAATGAATCACATTAAGGTGTACCTTAAAAATTTCCAATAAAAGAATAATATCTACCTCTTGGAGTGGACATGAGGATTGAGAAATAAGACATATTTGAGAGTGTCACAGAACTGGGACCAAGGAAAGTCCCAGGAAAATTTGTTGATGCTCATGGCTTTGTGGGGTTCTTACTGTTCTTCCTCTCTGCTGGGGACCTTCTGAGTTCAGCCCAAACATTTCAAAGAACAGAGAGCTGGAAGGTAGTTAGAGGCATGCCATGAGGTGGTTTTAAGAAGTTCCTTATTAGGTACATTGAAGGTAGCCAACACCCTATTAATTGTTCCAATATTCCTGTGTCTTCATAGAAAACCTTGGGTGTGAAATGCACCACCTGAGGAAGCAGCCTGTTCTCTTTTTGGCGAGGTTCACCAGGAGTCAATTCTCCCTTGTGTGTGGGGATGCCACTCTACCGCACCTGCTGAGGCCCAGATGTAAGCTCAAGGGGCAGGCTTAAGTCATTGGCCGTTTTATGCTCAAATCCATTTACTCCATTCTTTGGTGCATTAGTTTAGATTTCGAGCTGCCTGGTTTTGCATTTGTTAAGATATTTCATTCACAAATTCCCATATGTTGGGGTTTCTTCAAGAGTAACAGACTCCCATCTCCCAATGCAAGTGTTCTCAAGATGTTCTCAGCCATTCCTGCTTGGCAGGAGGTCCTGATCAACACCTGCACCACAAGGTCAGAACTACATCTGGGGAGAGATCATTTGGGGTCAGGTGAGGCTGGAGAAGTATTCAGAAGGGGGTAAGAGTGGGGAGAAGGAGGCTGACTTTGGCTACCTGAAGTTTTGGCATAGGAGCTGCCAAAAATCATCTTGTGCTGAGTCTCTAACATTGATGGGGCACATTTTGCCTTCCTGTGTTAAGAAACTACCCAGGAGGCTGGAAATGGTGGCGCACACCTGTAACCCCAGCTACTTGGGAGGCAGAGGCAAGAAGATCATAAGTTCTAGGCCAGAGGCAACCTATGTAACAGTGAGACCCTATCTCCAGATAAAGAAAGGGCTAGGGGTGTGACTCAGTGGTAGAACACTTGCAAAGTATGTGTGAGGCCCTAGGTTCAGTTCCTCAGTATATATATATATATGTATAGAAACCACCTAGGCTGGGAAGCCACACACCTTGGTCACACACAGCCCTGCCCATTCTGCCCAGGACTCAAATCTGAGAGCCAGGTATTCTGCCTTGAAGCTCATTTTATTCCCCTTAATCAGTATTCTATCCCCTCTGTGAGGAAGGGAGAGGGAAAGTAATTATGAGGGGATACAAGCAGGTTCCCCTTGTTTGGATATATAGAGGCAATGCTTTCCTATCTCAATATTTGTGGCACCTCTAGACATAATTAATTTTGCCTTTTAAAAATCTCCTCTGCTAGATTATGTATCTTGAAGGCAAAAACTGAAACTGATCTATTCATTTCTCCTAAACATCACATAGTGCCTGGAGTATGGCAGGTGTTCAAAAATGTGTATTATTGTTATTACTGTTATTCAGGGGAATCAACCCCAGGGCCTTGTGCAAGTGCATGCTAGGCAAGCACTCTACCACTGAACTTCATCTCCAGACTAATGAGTGCTGAATTTAAATGAACAGCAAATCATTTGAATAAAGTTGGAAACCCTCCTCAGTCAATTGAGTCTGATAGACTCTCTGATAGTTGTCATGGTCAAATGCCCAGAAAGAGCTCATCACTTGAAGGCATTGCTACAGTTTGTATGTTGAATGTCCCCACAAAGGCCATATATTAAAATCTTGGTCTCCCAGGTGGCTCTACAGGGAGATGGTAGAACCTCTAAGAGACGGGGCTTAGTGGGAGGTCCTTAGGCCATCAAGAGAGCCAATGTCTTATTTTTGAGTTATCATATAATGTGTTTTCCTAAGTTCATCCCATGTGCACAAAATATATAGAACTTGAATTTTAAAACGTAACTAGGAGCTATAGAAAGAAAAGGGTAATTTTCATGGCTATTCGAGGCTTGCCTTTAGTGGAAGGGCAGAAGGTTCAATATAATACCATAATGGTTGAGCTGAATGCCAATTTTCTAAGAAGCCAAAGAGATGGAGTGGAGTGAGAGAAAGAAGCCCCCTGATCCATATTCTCTATCCCTTCTCCAAGAGCCATGATGTAATGCCTTCTTTGGAAATTTGTGTATATCTGAAAACCTTTCTGTTTAAAAGGAGCAAGAGGAGTAAAAGTCAAAGTTTGGGTTTTAATTAGACCACAATGTATCCTAAGAGAAGCTTGCTTGGCTAGCATCTTGCCAGGAAACACCAGCTACATGAAGGCAGCAGGAAGAGTTTATGGATCCCAACGCTACAAAACCAGCTGAGGCAGAGGCAATGAAGAACCTCAACATCTGCTCTTCTAAGCACGACCTAGAGCAGCAGGGTGGACCTGGCCCAGAGGTCATTAGGTGCTAAGTCTGATATGCACCATCACAAGATCCCCGGATGACTTACAAACGCATGACAACTTAAGGAGCTCTGGCTTAAGGAGTACCTACCCCAGCTTCCATGTAGTCACTGCACAGGCTTTCCATGGAGAGGGCCAGGTCCCTTCTTTCTCAGCTCAGTAGTTGGTATATAACTCTTCCAATATTTTCAAAACCTTTCTGTTTCCTCCTAACCTTTTCTCTTTATAGGGGAAAGAAAATAGAAAAAGAAAAAGAAAAAGAAAGAAATAGCTGTCACCACTGATTTGAGGCCCTGAGGGAGACAGGAAGAGATCAAAAGTCAACATCTGTGATTCTGCAAATAGAAAATGAAATGTTTCCCAGGCAAGGCTGGGAAGTGGCTCTGGGTTGCTTGTCTGGTCCTCCATGGGCCCAATTGAGGTGGCTGTGCTCAATCCAGAGCCTTTAAAGGGAACACAGGACCTGACCAGCATGCCGAGGCAGGGATGCTCAGCCTAACCCTCAGGGGAAACTGGATGTGGGTCTGCAAAGGCCTAGGGACCAGCAGAGGGGCACAGGAAGGCCTTCTGCTTGCTGGAGACCTTTCAGGAGGGGCAGGATGAACTACCTCCAGGATGAAGGACACTGTTCACAGGTAACATTGCAGTTACCTCCCTGTCCCCCAGGTCTGAGGCAATTTTGCCCTTTGTTTGGAGAAATGAGAATAGTAATAAGGCTCCCTTATATTAGAGACCTAGTCTGCCCAGGGTGTATGAAATGATTTAGACTGCTGAGCCTACTTGCTGGTGTTCCGGTTAGACTGTTTCCCAGAGAAAAACCGCACAGAGGATGGTGGAGGCATCAGGCACCCAGTGGTCCTGTGGATCTGAACATGGTGGGCATGGTCAGGGAGAAAGGCACCTAGATCCAGAGGCTGAGATCTCCCAGAAATCCCTGAGGCTGGGACCTGCATGAGTTTTCCCATCAGGACTCCCAGAAGAGATGACAGAAGGGAGAGTGGGGGCTGTTTCAGCTGGGCTCCTCCTGGGGGCCAAACAGGCACCAGGGCCTTTGCAAGCTTTCTAACAGGGTCCTGCAAGGTGGGAGGTCGCCAGTTCTGCAGAAGTAGAAAGTTGAAGCTCCAAGGGATGAGTAGCCATGCCCAAGTTCAAAGAATTCATAAGAGGCAATGATTGGAGTGAGTTGGGGGTCACTGATCTTTTCCCTACTGAATCTGCCTCTGTACCCAGGGATGAGAGGCATACAATTCTAGTCCCAGCCCTTTGATTAGCCCTGTAACTTCAAGCAAAGCCTTTGTGGATTGGCTTGCTCCTTTGGAAAAGTGAGGATATTAATAAGGCTCCCTTGTATCGAAAAGTGCCTGGCACACAGCAAATACCCTATGGATCCTAGTTTTCTTCCTTCCTTTTAAAATGCAGGGACTAGCACTCTCCCTGAGGTTTCCATCGCAGAGGGAGGTTTAAGACTGTTACCTGCTTTTGAGGAGTCCAACCATCCTCAGGCTCACACTGACATCTGGGGGTTGAAGCACACCTCTGGCAGAGTGTTGGTGGCCCTGGAGTTTTTCTGTCCACGTGCTAATGAAATCTCTCACCGCCAGTGTTGGCCTCAGCTTTGTATGCCTTCTCCTCTGTGTGCCCAAGGATGGCACCTGTCTTGGCCAAGATGTAGTTTATTCTTCCTTGCTCTGAGTTCCAGATGTACTCACTTCGGAATGTGGGTTCCTCAGCATGTGGCAGGCCTCCTGGCTGGAGGGAGAGAGAGCCCCTCTGACCAGGTGATCAGCAAGCTGGGTGGAGAACAAATGGCTCCTGAGCTGTGCATGACATATCCTTCTGGCCTGCACGTCTTCTCTGTGGCCAGGACAGCACAGCTTAAGAACTGTGGGGGCACTTGGAGCTGTTCAATGGTGGGCTCTGAACTGGGGTCCTCGCTCCCTACCTAGAAACAAAGCTGAGTGCTACCAAGCAGCTACCCACTTCTGACCTCCCCTTAGCAAAACAGAATCAGGGCCCTTCCTGGCTTGAGCATCATGTATGTGCAATAAAATTTTCTTTCTATAGCTATTTTTCACTAGATGTCTGGGTTATGGTTTCTTTTTAGGATAAAGCCTTAAATGCTGGGCTGTGAATGTAGCTCTGTGGTAGAGCACTTGCCTAGCATGAGCAAGGCCCTGGGTTCCATCCTCAGCACCACCAAAACAAAACAAAACCTTTAAATGTTAGACATATTTAACCCAGTAATTCGAAATTCTCTCTTTCTGAGGGTATATACAAAGAAGTGGACAAAGATAGGCACAGACATGCAGGACTTTGCCACTAATGAAAGCAAAAAATTTGGAAACAGCATAGAGGTTCACCAAAGGGAGATGGCTCAACATATGGTGATACATCTTTATGATGGGCAATTATACCCATTAGATGTGATGTTTTGGCTGGGCATGGTGGCACATGCCTGCCATCCCAGTGACTCAGGAAGCAGAGGCAGGACTGCAATTTCAAGGTCAGAGGCAGCCTGTGTAACTTAGTGAGACTGTGTC